>ML355020.1:0-153466 GCA_005239505.1 Nicotiana paniculata
GGGGGGGGGGGGGGGGGGAATAAGGGGTTAGGGTTATTTTATTTAAATGATGAAAGTGGAATGGGCAGTGGGGATGGGTTATTAGGAGAGGAAAAATGGGTATATGGTCGGGGTCAATGGGTCAAATAAATAGAAGAAAAAAAATTTAAGCCAGGCCAAAGCGGCGCGCGGGGGTTGAAATTTTCTTTTGAACCCAGCACCAGCGTAGCTTGAACGCTGGTCACATGATTCCAATTTTATTTTTTTATAGCACCCCGTTCTGCCCGAATGTTTTATAAATCTATTGAACATTCCATTACCACTTCTATCCATAATTTGTATGGCTACAAAGAAAATCAAACACTATTCTAACATTCTTACTAAAAAATAAAAACAAACCTATGAAAGCAATAAAAATTAGGTTGCCTCCCAACAAGTGACTGATTTAATATCACGGCATAACACAAGGCCTCTCCTACTCATCGGCGAGTATCACTGTTGTCTTTTGACGATCAATCATACCTCCTTGGTAATGCTTAACTCTTTACCCATACACCAAAAGGGTTCTTTCACCATTTAAAGCGTGCAGCTTGGTTGCACCATATGGGGTGACACCTCCTCAAACGGACCCGACTACCTTGATTTTAACTTCCTAGGGAACAAATTGATCTTGGAATTGAATAATAGTACATTTTGGCATAGTTTGAAGTGATGAGGCTGGATTCTCCTGTCGTTCCATATTTGGTTTTCTCCTTGTAAAGCTTGGCATTTTCATATGCATGTAGCCTGAACTCATATAACTCATTCAATTGTAACAGCCTCCTCTTGCCTGCAACTTCCAAGTCGATATTCAACTTTTGATTGCCCAGTATGCCTTATGCTCAAGTTATAACGTCAAGTGACAAGATTTTCTATACACAAGCTTGTATAGCGATGTTCTAATTGGCATTTTATATGCACTTGTATATGCCCATAAGTCATCATCACACTTTGCTACCCAATCCTTTCTATTCACTTAGTGTTTTATCCAAAATTGGCTTACCTTCTCTATTTGACACTTAAGCTTGACCACTTGTTTGTGGGTGATACATGGAGGAGGCTCTATGGCGGACCCCATATTTTGATAGAAGGTTATTCAGCAACCGATTACAGAAGTGTGTTCCTTCATTAAGGCACGTGGAGTTCCAAACCTCAAAAATATATTCCTTTTCACAAAAGTGGCGACGACCTTGGCATCATTGGTTGGCAAAGCAATGGTCTCCATCCACTTTGACAAGTAGTCCACCGCTAGCAAGATGTACTTGTTTTCTCTTTACAATGGGAAGGGTCCAATGACATATATGCCCCACACAACAAAAATCTCCACTTCCAAGATATTAGTCAAAGGCATATCATGCCTCTTTGTGATTTTTCCTATTCTTTGGAACTGGTCACACTTCTTTACAAATGCATATGGCATCTTTGAATAAAATTGGTCAGTAGAACCCTGACTGCAACACCTTTGCAGTTGTGCTATCACCTCCATGATGACCCCCATGAGGTGAGATAAAAAAAATATAATATATGTTCCACCTCCTTTTCAGGAATGCATCTCCTCATCAACTAATCAACGTACTGTCTATACAAGAATGGCTAATCCCACTAGTAAAAATTCACATTATGAAGGAACCTCTTCTTGGCCTGAGACTGGATTTTTGGAGGGAAAACTCCACTCACTATGTAGTTTACATAATCTGCGTACCATGGGGTAGGGTCATGCGTGATGGAAAACAATTTCTCATTGGGGAATGTCCTTAATTTTCCCCCTTATTCTAGGTGCTCATGGGTTTCCAAGCGAGACATGTGGTCTGCCACTTGGTTTTCTGTGCCCTTCTGATATTGTATTTTTGTCCAATTCATGCAACAATAGAACCTATCGCATCGATCTAGCTTTGGACTTTTTTTTGAAAACAAATACCCGATTTCTGCATAATCAGTATGGACTATGACTTTTTTACCCACCAAGTGGGCTAGAAATTTCTTAAATGCCCACACAACCGTCAACAACACCTTTTCAGTGGTGGTTTAATTTAACTGTGCATCATCAAGAGTCTTACTCGCATAGTATATGGAGTGAAACATCTTGTCCTTTATTTTACCCAATATTTCTCCAATGGCATGGTAACTTGCATCACATATGAATTCAAACGGAAAAGACCAATCTGGTGCCACAATAATTGGTGCAACCACAAACCACTTTTTGAGTTCATCAAACGCCTTCATATAATCCTCATCGAATGAGAATACCACATCCTTTTCGAGCAGCCTGCACAAGAAGTAGAAATTTTAGAAAAATCATTAATAAAGTGTCTGTAAAAATCTACGTGTCCTAAGAAACTCCGAACACTCTTCATAGAAATGGGTGGTGAAAATTTGGCAAATGCCTCAACCCTAGACTTATATACGTCAATGCTGCTCCTTGAAACTATATGTCATGCCCCGACCATAAGTAGTGGGACCGGTGCTCAACCGAGGTAACCCGGTCAAGAAAGCCTACTCGGTGCCTACCAACCAAACTTTCCCATGATTAATTCAAGAATAAATATGAAGAGATAGACAATCGAGAGGATAAATGTACAATGCATATTTTATTAATTAGGAAATTTCATTTATAGATGGCAAAATAATACAAGTTTATAGTTTGTATGTGGGATTAACTGACAAGAACAAGGCTTATAGTTGTCCCCCTTTCAAAACACGGCCCACAATATGTCTACGGAGCCTATAAATAAACATTAGAATTGTATGAAAATGACGATGACAAGGCCCCACTTATACCTCAAAATGATATACAAATGTCAATACAACATAAGGCCTCGATATATAGTAGGGCTCACTAAACCAGCTGAGAAGAGGGTACACCTACCAAGAAACTGTGCCACATAGTGAGGATCAACCTGCATCCATTAAAGATGCAATGCCCCTGAAAAAAGGGACGTTAGTACTGCTACGCGGCGCCTTTCATGGGATGTCTTAGAAGGGCGATGTAAGGCTTAGAAACTTATGTTCATGCGATTACAATTCGCCAACTAAGGTCCCCTTCATACGTTAGACGAGACTGTCAGTATCGTACGGAAAATAGATGTTAAGAGCTATTGAGAGATCATAAAAGTGAATGAGAATGAAAGAAAGCTTGATTGAGTTAATAAAAGCTATTACAAAAGGCAACAAAGTGTCAAGAGGGGAGACACCAATACCAAAAATTGTTTGCTTGCTTGAAAGTTTGACTACTTGATCCACCCTAATAATGCTTAAAAATAAAAAACCAAAGTTACAGGACATGGCAAAAATAAGCTAGAGAATCATAATAAAAATACATGAAGTGAAACTACTCTATATTTATAACAAAAAGGACTTAGATTCCTACAAGGTAGAAATAGGTCCATTGACAACAACCTTGTCTTTAGCGTCATGGTCTGTGCACGTGACGCTGGCTAACAACGAGCGTGCGTTGGGGCGTGGCCTACCGAGGGAAGATGTTGGAATATACCTGCGGCTAAGCGCTGGCGAGGGCTATCAACGGGGTGACATAGGCACATGCATGCTTGTCACTTGGTGCGGCCAAGACCACAGGGCTGTCCATGGGGGTGTTTGGAGGCTTACCACGACGCCATGGAGCACGTCCAAGGGGTCATGGGTAATGGCTGGAAAGCTTACCATGATATTTTACCCCACCTGAGTTGGCGATGTCCTCAACGCTTTACTTGCAAGATAATCATCGAGCAGATTCTTGTAGGATTTGATGTTGTTCTCCTCTCCTAAGTATTCTCCACTGTATCACAACCTTTCCATTTCACCAAGAACACTTGGTGATCTTTCCTTGAAGCGTGAATCACTCGATCACTCGATCATGGAGAATAGCTTTTACACGCCTTTTCCCGGTTTAACTAGGGCTTCGAGTACTGGGTATTGTGATTTAGCTTCAACAAGGATCCTCCATGTCTTCCCAAAATAGTATCAGAAGGCTGACATGGAAGTTTGGATGAATCTTCCACTATACTAAGGTATCCACCCATATGCAACTTTCCAAATGCGCTTCACAATGGACAAGGGTCCAAGTTGCGTTTGCAGTACACAAGGGTCATGAAACGCTACAAACAAGTATGGCTTTGGGATTTTTAACATCACTTTTTCACCCACTTGGTATTCAACAAAGTGACAATTTTAATCAGCATGTTTTTTCTTCCGCATTTGGGCATTCACAAGATAACTCCACACTATCTCAACATTTTGCTTTCATTCTTTTGAGAAGCTAGTGGCTCGAGGAGAATTCAACATGTTTGGGGCATTCACAGTGTGTGGGAGTAGAGGTTGCTATCTACTAAAAAATTCAAAAGTGCTTTTGTTTGTTCTAGAGTGAATTGAAACACAACTGAGAAGCATCCGGAAGCTTCACCCAATTCTTATGTGATCCGGTAACAAAATGGTGAAGGTGTTCCTCTAGAATGCCATTGAACCGCTCCGTTTGGCCATTATATTGTGGATGCGAAATTAAACTGTGGCTCAACATGGACCCAGATACTTAAAGAGCTGAGTCCAAAAGTTTCTGGTGAAGCGAGAGTCCCGATCACTAGCGATGTCTTTAGGTAGGCCCAAATATTTGACAACATTGAAGAAATGTTGAGTTGTGTCTTATGCTGATATATATATTAGGGCTGCTATAAATGTAGAATCTCTTGAAAATCGATCTACCACAGCAAAGAGATTTGTAAGATCTTTGACCTCGGACAATCCGGTGATAATATCTAGCGACACGCTTTTCTAAGGTCTCTTTGGAATAGGCAATGGCTCCAAAAGTCCCGCTTGTGTCAAGCGGCCCAACTTGTATTTCTATCATACTAGGCGAGTCTTCACATGCTAAGAAACATCATCTGACATTTAGGGAGAATAATAAGCATGGTGCAACAACACCATGGTGCGTTCTTCCCGTGGGTGGACGGCCCACAAAGTATCATGGCATTCCATCAAAAGAGTCCTTCATAAATTTCCTCCTTTATGAACATAAAGTCGATTCCCTTTCACCTGTAGGAACCTATATTCAATGCAGAACTAGCGAGTTTTTCCCTATCCTACCAGGTCGACCAAAAACCCTACAGAAAGATCCTTGGCAAGAAGATCCTGTATCTAGTCTTTTATAGTAGTGTCCACTTCATTCCCTCTTAGGGTGGTGAGTAGGCACACTGATGCTAGGGAAACCCTCTAAATAAGTGCATCAACAACTTGGTTGGTAATCCCACTCTGGTATTCCAGGTTGAAGTGAAATTCTTCTAGGAGTTCTTGCCACCTAGCATGTCGGACATTAAGCTCTGGCTGGGTCATGGAATAACTAACACCTGTGTTGTCTGTCTTGACCACAAACGGGGTTCCAAACAGATAGTGCCTCCAAAGGCGTAAGCAGTGGATGACAACCAATATTCCTTTTCATGGTCGGCATATCGTCGTTCTTGTAACAACCCATACAGTTGTTTTGAATATTATAGCCTCGTTCCCCCATTTATCACTTATTTTATTCTCATGTGTTGTTATGTGATTTTTCGGGGTGATTCGTTTGGTTCCGGGAATGTTTCAGAATGAGTTGGGACACATCCCAAGGTTGGAAGCTTAAGTTGAAAGAGTTGACCATTCACTTATGTGTAATTGACTTCAGAATGGAGTTTTAATGATTCCGTATGATGATTTTGGACTTAGAAGTGTGTCCGGATATTGATTTGGAGGTCCATAGATGATTTTTGACTTGAATTGGCAAAAGTTTTAAAAAAAATGAAGTTGGCGAGTTGAGAAGTTTGACTGAGAGTTGATTTTGTAGTTACCAGGCACATATTTTTGTTCCAAAAGTTGGAACAGGTCTGTTGTGTCATTTATGACTATTGTGAAAATATTAAGGTCAATCGGAGTTAGTTTGGTATGTTTCGGCAATAGTTTTAGAAGTTAGAAGTTCATAAGTTCAGTAGGCTTGAATCGATGTGCGATTCATGGTTTTAGTGTTGTTTGATGTGATTTGAGACTTTGAGCGAATTTGTAGGATGTTTTAGGACTTTTTGGTATGTTTTGTTGAGGTCCTGGGGGCCTCGAGTGGATTTCGAATAGTCAACAGATTGAAATTGGATTTGGAAGTATTTCTGATGTTGTGATGGTTCCATTGCACCTGAGGAAGATTGGTCGCAGGTGCACGAACGCAGTAGCGAGCCTGGGGTCCCAGGGGCTGTCTTGTTGGAGTTGGGAAGTGGTCACAGGTGCGAGGAATTTTTCCCCATCTGGGAGCCCGCAGATGCGAAGTTTAGCAGATGTGGCTGGTGATCGTAGAAGCGGATGCACAGAAGCTGCGGAAGCGGTCTTGCAGGCGTGATGGCCATGCCGTAGGTGTGGCTGGTCGGGTCCTTAAGTGGATTGCATAAAAGCAGACTGTTTTCCACAAATACATGGCCGCAGGTGCGGCTGGGGAGTCCGCAGGGGCTAAGATGCCAGGGCTGAAGTTAAAAGTTGAGGGTTTGAGTTATTTTCTCATTTTTGGACTTTGCAAGCTTGGTTTGAGGCGATTTTCGAGATGGGTTTCACTAGATTTCCATAGGTAAGCAAATTTTGGTCATTTTTATCTATTAATATTGGATACCAATTGAATTTCCCACCTAGATTATGTGTTTTTAAGGTGATCTGGTTGCACGCCGCAACAGGTATTTATTGATTCATGATGTGATCGGGTTGCGCCTCGCAATAGGTTTTCATAGCACTTGGGCAAGATCCGCCCCTCCGGAGTCTGACATACCAGCAGTGAGCGTAGGTACCATACAGTGCTAAGTGACTGAGTGTGAGTTGAGACAGTCAGATTGACTATCTAAGAATGTGAGTACATGAGGTTATAATTGTGATGCATTACATGTGACATGCACATTTGACATATAGATATAGAGTTGTACATTCCTCATATCAGTCATACTTGACATATTTTATCCGTGTTGAGCTTAAACTGTTAAACTTGAAAGCATTTCTACATTTCTGTACCGTGTACATACTGCTTATGAGTTTTCACTGAGATATTACTGTTATTTTTCCTATCATATCTGTATTGTAAAATCTTGATTTGGACTGTATTTATCGGAGCTCGTCACTTCTTTCCGCCTAAGGTTAGTTTAGTCACTTATTCAATACATTGGGTCGGCTGTACTCATACTATATTTTGTACTTCGTGTGCAGATCCACATACTTCTGGACACGGCGGTTGCTAGGTTTGGAGCTCCAATTTCTTGGAGACTTTTGCGGTAGCTCCCTTGACGCCCGCAGACCACGACTCTCCTCCTTTTCATTTATTTAGCATTGTTTTGTATTTGCAGACAATTGTATTATTTTGACTATGTTCTTATTTTTTAGCTCATGTACTTAGTGACACTCGAATTTTGGGGATTTCGTATTGCCGCGTGGTATTTTCTTGTCGGTTATTTACGAGATTTTTACTGTTAAGCTTTTTTATCATGTTTACAATTTAAAAATGCATTATTATTTGTGATTGTCGGCTTGCCTAGTTTTGTGACATGCACCATCATGACATGTTGAGTTTGGGGCATGACAAGTTAGTAAAGTCTTGCGGATCGGTACAGAGACGTCTGTACTTATATTAGAGAGGCTACCATTAAGAAAATTTAACTTTCTTGTATTCTTATCATGTGAATTTGTTGATTCTAGAAACTAAACTTCTATTATTCTATTCTCTCACAGATGGCAAAGACATGTGCTACCAGATCAGGCGTACGAACACCAGTACCACCAGCTCCGGCCACGAGTGGCTGGTGCCACGGTAGAGACCGAGGTGCAGCTCGTACGACAGCTAGAGCAGCACTTGTAGACCCACCAGTTGCTCCACCTCAGGAGTAGACCCTAGATGTGGTTGAGCTGGTGGGACCAGCTCAAAAAGCAGTTGTGACCATTGTGATTCCAGGCGTTCAAGAGGCTCTGGCCCATATATTGACTATATGTACTAGCCTTGCTTGGGCAGTCTCAAATCCGCCGCGCACACTCCGGAGTAGATGGTTCAGGGAATTCAGACACTGGGGGTACTACCAGACCGACTGGTTGTTTCTTCGCAGGACCATGTGGGCCCCCTTATGAGTGATAAGGACCAAAAGAGGCTAGAGAGGTTTGGGAGGCTCAGGCCTCCAGCATTCAGTAGGGCTGAGTCTGAGGATGCTCAGGACTTCTTGGACAGGTGCAGGTGGATCCTTCGCACAACGGGTATTTTGGAGACTAGTGGAGTCCCATTTACAACTTTTCAACTATCGGGGTTAGCCTTCAGATCGTGGGAGGCCTATGAGTTAAGCAGGCCAGCCGACGCTGCTCCACTTATGTGGAACGAGTTGTCAGTTCTCTTCTTGGAGAAGTTTGTGCCACAAACTCACTGGAAGGAGTCGCGTATGCAGTTTGACCAGTTATGCAAGGAGGGTATGTCTGTGACCTAGTATGAGATGTGATTTTCAGAGTTTGCTCGTCATGTGATCTGGTTGGTTCCAATATAGAGAGATGATTAGGAGGTTCACTGATGGCCTTAACTTTGTACTACGCTTTGTTATGACTCGGGACATTACATCAGGTGCAAGGTTTGACGAGGTGGCTGATATTTCTATATAGTTAGAGAAGGTCCGTAGTCAGGAGAGTAAGGAGAAGGAGGCTAAGAGGCCTTGTGGTTCAGGTGGTTTCACCATTGTTTTTTCTGGAGGGTAGTCCGACCACTGCAGGGGTTGTCCTTATAGGCCCACTCAAATGGCTCGTTCGGTTCATCGTGGGACATCAACTAGCCATGGTTTATACAGTGCTTGTCCAGATCAGTCATTTTTCAGTGCCCTCCCAACTCTGAGTTCATATCGTACTCCATCATTCAAGGTTCAGCTGTGCTAGGTTCTTGTAGTAGTTATTCTAGTTTTCAGGGCTCGCTTCAGTACCTGCCGCCATTATCGAATTGGGGTTGCTTTGAGTGTGGAAAGTTTGTTCATCTGAAGAGGTATCGTCCTTGTCTTTTGGGAGGTCTAGTTCAACAGAGGAGCCAGGCTGCGACTTCCACACTAGGTAGTTCACCACTCGCTCAGCCAACTCGGGTGGGGCTTAAGCAGCTAGAGGTCTCCCTAGAGGGGGAGGCTGATCAGGTGGCAATTAGGATCGATGCTATGCTTTCCCTACTAGACCGGAGGTCGTTGCTTCAGACGCAAGGATCATACGTATTGTCTGAGTATGCCACAGGGATGCTTCTATGTCGTTTGACTCTCGTTCCACTTCTTCCTATGTATTATCACATTTTACTTGTTTTTTGGATATGCCCCGTGAGTCCTTAGTTTTGTCTGTTCATGTACCTACGCCGGTGGGAAATTCTTTTAATGTGGACTGTGTGTATTGGCCGGATTAAGAAGTTATCCGGGACAGAGTGGGAGTAGCCTTCGTGGAGGACAAGATGCGGGAGTCGCGACTGAGATGGTTCAGACATGTTAGGAGAAGAAGCATTGATGCCCCCGTTAGGATGTAGGAGAGGCTGGCCATGGAGAGTTTGAGAAAGGGTCGAGGTAGGCCTAAGAAGTACTAGGGAGAAGTGATTAGGCAGGGCTTAGTGTTGCTTCAGCTCACTGAGGACATGACACTTGATAGGAGTGTGTGGAGGTCGAGGATTAAGGTGGAAGGTTAGTAGGTAGTTTATAGTGTTCACTGATAGGTTTAGTAGCATGCATTTCCCTTCATATTCTTATATTTTTATCACGGTATGTGGTTTCGTTCGCCTCAGGTATTGTATTCCCTGTTGCTATTATTGGATACTATTTATCCTTTATTACGGTATGTGATTTTTTATGGTATGTGATTTATTTTCATAGTTCTTCCTTCCTTGCTTCCCTCTTCTTCTTCTTCTTCTTGCCCTTCCTAAGCTGAGGGTCTATTGAAAATAGCCACTGTACCTGCATTAGGTAGGGGTAAGGTCTGCGTACAAACTACTCTTCCCAGACCCATATGTTGGGATCAAACTGGGTTTGTTGTTGTTATTGTTGTGTGTATTAGCTGTGTGTGGTGAACATTGAGGGATTGGAGATGAGAGTTGATCTCTTATTGATTAGTATGGTTGATTTTGTCATGATTCTTGGTATGGATTGGTGGTCCCCTGTCATGCTATACTAGATTGTCACGCTAAGACCATTATGTTGGCTTTGCCGGTGTTACCGAAGATCGAGTGGGGAGGTTCTCTGGACTATGTTCCCAGTAGGGTGATATCATATCTGAAGGCCCAACAGATGGTTGGGATGGGGTGTTTGTCATATTTGACTTTTGTGAGGGATGTTAGTGCTGATACTCCTACTATCGATTCTATTCCGGTGGTGAGAGGCTTTCTGGATGCATTTCCTGTAGACCTGCCGGACATGCCACGACATGGATATTGATATTGGTATTGACTTGGTGCCGGGAACTCAGCCCATTTCTATTCCCCCATGCTGTATTGCACTAGTAGAGCTAAAGGAATTGAAAGAGCAGATTTAAGAGCTTCTTGATAAGGGGTTCATTAGGCCTAGTGTGTTGCCTTGGGGTGCACCGATTCTGTTTGTGAAGAAGACAGATGGTACTATGCGGATGTGTATTGACTATAGGCAGTTGAACAAAGTTACAATTAAGAACAAGTATCCTTTGCTGCACATTGATGACTTATTTGACCAACTTCATGGATCAAGAGTGTTCTCTAAGATTGATTTGAGGCGGAGGTATCATCAGTTGGATTCGGAATCAAATATTCTTAAGATGACATTCCGGACCCACTATGGTCATTATGAGTTCCTTCTGATTTCTTTTGGGTTACCCAATGCCTCAACAACATTCATGCATATGATGAACATTGTATTCCATCCATATCTTGATTCGTTTTTCATTTATTGATGACATCCTAGTGTACTCACGTAGCCTGGAGGAGCTTGCAAAGCATAAGAGGATTGTACTACAAAGGGTGAGGGAGGAGAAACTTTATGGCAAGTTCTCCAAGTGTAACTTTTGGCTCAGTTCAGTGGCGTTCTTGGGACACGTGGTGTCTAGTGAGGGGATTAAGGTGGATCCAAAGAAGATTGAGGTGGTTCAGAGTTGGCCCAAACCGCCTCCATCTACTGAGATTTAAAGTTTTCTCTGCTTGGCCGGATATTATCATCGATTCATATAGGGTTTCTTGTCCATTGAAATGCCATTGACTAGGTTGACCCATAAGGGTGCTCTATTCAGGTGGTCTGATGAGTGTGCAGAGAGATTTCAGAAGCTCAAGACTGGTTTAACCACTACTACCGTTCTAATTTTTCCTTCAGCATCAGGTTTTTATACAGTGTATTGTGATGCTTTGGGTGTGTATTGATGCAAAGGGTAGAGTGATTGCTTATGCTTCACGCTAGTTGAAGCCTCATGAGAAGAACTACCCTTTTCATCATTTTGAGTTGGCAGCCATTGCTCATGAATTAAAAATATGGAGGCATTATCGCTACGACGTGTCTTATGAGGTATTTACGGATCATCGGAGTCTTCAACACTTGTTCAAGCAAAATGATCAAAATTTGAGGCAGCGGAGATTGTTGGATCTACTAAAGGATTATGATATCACCATTTTGTATCATCACGGGAAGGCCAATGTGGTGGCCGATGCCTTGAGTAGGAAGACAGTGAGTATGGGTCGGCCTTCTATTTATTCTTGTTGGTGAGAGACCTCTTGCATCTGATGTTCAGGCCTTGGCCAATCAGTTCATGAGACTAGATGTTTTGGATCGTAATCGGGTTCTAGCTTGTGTGGTCTCTCGGTCTTCCTTATATGATCGCATTAGAGAGCGTCAGTACGATGACCCCCATTTGCTTGTTCTTAAGGACACGGTTCAGCACAGTGATACCAACGAGGTTTCTATTGGGGATGATAGTTTGTTGCAGATGTATGTTCGAATTCTTGTGTCCAATGTATATGGATTACGTGAGTTGATTCTTGAGGAGGCCCAAAATTCGTGGTATTCCATTTATCTGGGTGCCATGAAGATGTATCAGGACTTGAGGCAACACTATTGGTGGAGAAGGATGAAGAAATATATAGTGGGGTTTGTATCTTAGTGCATAAATTCTCACCAGGTGAAGTACGACCACCAAAAGTCAGGCAGTTTGCTTCAGAGGCTTGAGATTCCTGAGTGGAAATGGGAGCATATCACTTTGGACATCGTAATTGGGTTCCCACTTTGAAGAAGTTTGATGCTATTTGGGTGATTGTGGATAGGTTGACTTAATCTACATATTTCATTCCAGTTGGGACTACCTATTCCTCGGAGCGATTGGCTGAGATCTATATCCGCAAAATTGTTCGCCTTCACAGTGTGCCGGTGTCAATTATTTCAGATCGGGGCACGCAGTTCACATCTCAAATTTGGAGAGCAGTGGAGTGAGAGTTAGGCACACAAGTTTAGTTGAGTACAATATTCTCCCTTCAAACGGACAGACAATCCGAGCTCACTATTCAGATATTCAAGGATATGTTACGCGCTTGCATCATGGATTTCGGGGGTTCATGGGATCAGTTTATACATCTTGCAGAGTTTGCCTACAACAAAAGCTACCAATCGAGTATTTACATGACTCCGTATGAAGCCTTGTACGGGAGACGGTGTCGGTCTCTAGTTGGTTGGTTTGAGCCAGGTGTGGCTAGATTATTTGGTACTGAATTGGTTCAGGATACTCTGGAAAAAGGTTAAGTTGATTCAGGATCTGCATTGCACGACACAGTTTATATAGAAGAGTTACGTCGATCGAGAGGTTCATGATGTTGCTTACAAAGTGGGAGAGAAGGTATTGCTCATAGTTTCACCGATGAAGGGTGTTATGAGGGTTCGGGAAGAAGGTCAAGTTGAGCCCTCGGTAAATTGGCCCTTTTGAGATGCTTGAGAGGATTATGGAGGTGGCTTGCATTGCTTCCTAGTCTATCGAGTGTCCATCAAGTGTTTCATCTTTCCATGCTCCAAAAGTATTTCGACGATCCGTCTCATGTTTTGGAATTCAACACAGTTCAATTAGATGGGTGTTTGACTTATGATGTGGAGCCGGTGGCCATTTTGGATCGTCAGGTTCAGAAGTTGAGTTCGAAGAACATAGTTTCAGTGAAGGTTCAGTGGAGAGGTCAGCCAGTCGAGGAGGCTACTTGGGAGACTGAGCGGGAGATGCAGAGCAGATATCCACACTTGTTTGAGACTCCATGTATGGTTCTGGACCCGTTCAAGGACGAAAATTTGCTTTAGAGAGGGAGAATGTAATGACCTGGCCGGTCGTTTTGCGTATTATAGCCCCGTTTTCCTATTTATTTCTTATTGTGTTCTCATTTATTTTTATGTGACTTGACGGGGTGGTTCGTTTGGTTTCGGTCATGTTTCGCAATGAGTTGGGACACTTAGTCCCAAGGTTGGAAGCCTAAGTTGAAAGAGTTAACCAGATGTTGACTTATGTGTAATTGATTTCAAAATGGAGTTTTGATTGTTCCTATAACTCTGTATGGTGATTTTGGATTTAGGAGTGTGTCCAGATATTAATTTGGAGGTCCATAGATGATTTTGACATGAATTGGTGGAAGTTGGAAAAATAGAAGTTGAAGAGTTAAAAAGTTTGACTGCTTGTAGTTACCGGGGGCGAATTTTGGTTCCGGAAGTTGGAATAGGTTCGTTGTCATTTATGACTGGTGCGCAGAATTTGAGGTCAATCGGAGTTGGTTTGGTATGTTTCAGCAATTGTGTTAGAAGTTCATAAGTCCATTAGGCTTGAATCGATGTGCGATTCGTGGGTTTAGTGTTGTTTGATGTGATTTGAGACTTCGAGCTAATTTATACGATATTTTAGGACTTGATGGTATGTTTGGTTGAGGTCCCGTGGCCTTCGGGTGAATTTTGGATCGTTAATAGATTGAAATTGGACTTAGAAGAATTTATGATGTTGCTGATGTGTGGTGCCATCGCACCTGCAGAGGATTGGTCGCAGGTGCGCGATCGCAGAAGCGAGGTTGGGGTTGCAGGCACGGTTTTGTGAGATTAGGGCAGTGTTCACAGCTGCGAGGAAGTTTTCCACATCTGCCAGGCCGCAAGTGCGACGAGTCTCTCCAGATGCGGAGTTTAGTAGATATGGCTGATGATCGCAGAAGCGAAAAGTAATGTGCAGAAGCGAAATTTGGATCCCAGAAGCGGTGTTGTAGATGCGATGGCCGGGAAACATGTGCGGCTTGTCGGGTCCTTAAGTCGATTCCACAGAAGCTGCCCTTTTTTCGCAAATGCGGAGCCGCAGGTGCGAAGACGCCTGAGCAGAAGTTATCTCATTTTCGGACTTTGCAAGCTTGGTTCGAAGAAATATTTGAGAAGGGTTTCACTAGATTTCAAGAGGTAAGTAACTTTTGGTCATTTTTATCTATTAATATTAAATACCCATTGAATTTCCCACCTAGATTATGTGTTTTTAAGTTGCAATTTTGGGAATTTTGGACTAGGGATTAGAGAGTATGATTTGGGGATTTGAGTGACGATTTCATGTCGGAATTGGGTAATTTTAGTATGGTTGGACTCCTTATTGAATGGGTGTTCATATTTTGTTAATTTTGTCGGATTCCGAGATGTGGGCCCAGGGTTGTCTTTTGGGTTGACATTTTGACTTTTGTTAAAGAACCTAGCTTTATCATATGGAATTGATTCCTATAGCTAGTATTGATTGTATTAATTTATTTGTAGCTAGATTCGAGTTGTTCAGAGGTTGATTTGCGAGGTAAGGGCTTGTTGGAGTAGATATTTGCATGGTTTGAGGTAAGTAACACTTCTAAAATTGGTTGTGAGGGTATGAATCCCTGAAATATGTGTAATGTGGTTGGTGTTGAGGTGACACACATGCTAGGTAACGAGCGTGTGGGCGTGCAGCGTCGTAATTGTTTCTCGGTTGATTCCATGGAACTGTGTAGTCATCTAATCATGTTATTATTCATTTATTCTCCATGTGTTAGAGAAATTAAGTTGTGATTCATGTTTAGGATATATGTTGGTATTGTTGGGACCCACAAATGTCGTTCTTTCGTTGTTGAGTTATTTTCATAAATTATAATTATGTACTCAGTCGCATTCATCATTTGCATATCATATCTCAGTCTCTGTTATCATTTATAGTAACTTCACGTATCATTGTTTTGGGCTGATCGGCATGAGTGTTGTGAGACCGGGAGACTTGAGAGATTGATGACTGAGTGAGGCCGAGGGCCTGATTGCGGGTGATATTTATGGGATCGGGCTGCACACCGCAACAAGTTTTGTTGATTCATGATGGGATCATGATGAGATCGGGATGCACGCCGCAACATTTATTATAGATTCATGATTGGATCAGGCTGCGTGGCACAACATATTTTATTAGCGCTTGGGCAAGATCCACCCCTTCGGAGTAGGACATACTAGTAGTGAGTGAAAGTACCGTACAATTCGAAGTGACTGAGTGTGATGAGTGTGAATTGAGATAGCCAGATTGAGTACTCTGAGAGAATGATACGTGAGGTTATCATTGTGATGCATTACATGTGACATGCACATTTGACATGTAGATATAGAGATGTAACATTCCTCATAGTAGTCATACTTGGCATATTTTATCCATGTTGGGCTTAAAATTGTAATATGTACAAACTGATTTTGAGTTTTCTCTGAGATATTACTGTCATTTTCCAGTCATATCTGTATTGTAAAATCTAGATTTTGATTGTACCTATCTGAGCTCGTCACTGCTTTCAATCAAATATTTGTTATACCACTTATTGAGTACATTGGGTCGGTTGTACTCATATTATACTCTGCACTTCATGTGTATATCCAGAAACTTTTAGACATGGGGGTTGCTAGGTTTGGATCTTCAGTTGTTTGGAGACTTTTGAGGTAGCTGCCTTGACGTCCGCAGACCTCGACTCTCCTCCTTTTCCTTTTATTTAGCATTTTCTATCTTTCCAGACAGTTGTATTAGAAGTTTTGATTATGTTGATATTTAATAACTCATGTACTTAGTGACACCCAAATTTTGGGATTTTTGTATCGCGTCGCAGTATTTTCTTATCGGTTATTTACGAGATTTTTACTCATCGACTTATTTTATCATGTTTCCAATTTAAAAATGCGTGGTTATTTATGATTGTCGGCTTACCTAGTTCTGTAATAGGTGCCATCACAACATGTTGAATTTGAGGTTGTGACACTCGTACAAATTTGGATGCCCCTCTTATAGGAAGACTCCGCCAAGAGCTTAGTCGGAGGCATCCGTTTGTACTTTGAATGTCTTGGACAAATCAGGAAGACTACTAGACATAACCGCTTTCAATGAGTTGAAGGTTATTGCTTGCCTGGGACTATAATCCCAAGGTGTAACTTTCATTTGGAGATCTGTCAATGGCACTGCAATGAGAGAGTAGTTTTTCACAAACCATCGATAAAAGTTGCATAGGCTACGGAACACGCTCAAGGCGTGGATATCCTTAGGCGTTAAAGGCTACTGCTTGCCTGGGACCCTAATCCCAAGGTGTGACTTTTTCTTTTGGATATCTGTCAATGGCACTGCAACGAGAGAGTAGTTTTTCACAAACCATCGATAAAAGTTGTATAGGCCACGGAACACGCTCAAGGTGTGGATATCCTTAGGCGTTAAAGGCTACTGCTTGCCTGGGACCTTAATTCCAAGGTGTGACTTTTTCTTTTGGAGATTTGTCAATGGCACTGCAATGAGAGAGTAGTGGTTCACAAACCATCGATAAAAGTTGCATAGGCCACGAAACACGCTTAAGGCGTGGATATCCTTAGGCGTTAAAGGCTACTGCTTGCCTGGGACCCTAATCCCAAGGTGTGACTTTTTCTTTTGGAGATCTGTCAATGGCACTGCAATGAGAGAGTAGTTTTTCACAAAACGATCGATAAAAGTTGCATAGGCCACGGAACACCCTCAAGGCGTGGATATCCTTGGGCGATGGCTAATCTTTGATAACATGAATCTTCTATTGGTCCATCTTGATCTGCCCTTCCTTAATGACATGTCCGAGGAAGTCGATTTATTTTGGGAGAAGGAGCACTTGTATTACTTCACATATAATTCGTGCTCCGATAGTTGAGCTAGGACCTTCCACAAGTGCTCCAAGATATTTTGCTATATATCACAATGTCATCAAGATAAACCACTACGAATTTGTCAATATACTCTCAGAAATCTTGGTTCATCGGGGTGAAAAATGTGGCTGGATCATTAGTCAAGCCGAATGGCATGACCAAGAAGCGTACGACCCATATCTTGTCACATACGTCGTCTTGTGTTCATCTCTCTCAGCAATCTGGACTTGCTAGTAAACTGTCTTCATATCTATCGTTGTGAATACTTTAGCACCACCCAATTTACCCCCCTAACAATGCTTAAAAAAGTAAACCAAAGTTATGTTACATCTCACGTTTCGTACATTAAATTCTCGCCTTCAGTTAATCGACGTAGACGCAGGGATGAGGTTATTTTGAGATTAACATATTTATGCTATTTATAACAAGAGATAAGTATGTTCCATGAAGGATAAAGGATACATGAATTAAAGAAAAAGAATTTCGTTGAAGGTTGTCGATTTGGGATAAAATACGGTCCGAGCTATAATATCCGATATTTATGGACTAGTACCATACAAGGTACCATATGACCGTGATAGTATGATTTTAGAAATGAGTAGTATTTTAAATAATTTGAGATAATTCTTAATTATGTGGTTAATTGCTTAATTATCGGGTAACAGGATATTACCATGTTAATTAATGAATTAGTGGATAATGATTAAATCCCCCCCCCCCAACGTGGCAAGCTTTCCTAAGCTCTCTAAATGACTAATAGTGAAGATCGAAAAGGTGTCACACCTTAAAGTGACACCAAGCTTTCAATGAGGGGCCCACCTAAAGTAAGAATAACAATCTCAAAAATTAAAATCATTCCCTCTACCTTTTTCTGAAAAAGTTCGTCAAGCTTTAAAATTTTTTTGTTACAAGTTAGGAAGCCTTAAGTTCAACAAACTTTCCTTACAAATAAAGTACCTGAAATCATTTCCAATATGCAAATGCATATTGTATATCATATAAGCAACGCCTAGGTCTTCAAAAATTCAAATTAACGTGAGATTTTACAATATTAAGGAAGTACGGTGTAATATTTCTCAAGAGAATCGACTCAGGTATGTTAAGGCTATCTCTTCTTTCTTTTTGGCATGATCCATATGACATGAGCGAAACAATAAAATGCACAACTTCCGTAAATGACTATATTCATAGAAATACTAGGGGTGTCTATATACTTGATTCCCCATATGAATTATTATTATATCCTTTGTTCATGGGTCTCAAAAAAATAAGTATTTGATAAAGTTTATCCGACAGACAAATTGTTTTTATGACATTACGAGAAATCTTAGTAATATATTTCTAATGCATTTCATGCATTTGTACATGTACATTGACCCATGACCAGATGGCGTTATATACGCATATATATATGTATATGGGATATAGGAAAAAGTTACGACGTTATATACACACCACCACCTGATCAGCCGGTATATGTTGATGATTTTCCCCACAGTGGACGAGACGATATGATAGGATGATCTTAGAGGCTTGATGATATTATGTACACCTATACCTATGCATGATACGACATTATACGCACGTGCAAGACATTATAAATATTTTAGGATTTACAAAGTTATTCAAACTTATAGGTGGATTTCTTTATTTCATGTTTCGTCTATGTCTTTTATGTACTGATCTTCATGCCTTACATACTCAGTACATTATTCGTACTGACGCCCTATTTCTCGTGTCCTGCTCTTCTTTCGCGAAGGTGCAAGTTGGTAAGTCGACGGTCCCCCTTCTCAGGATCCTTGATCAGCGAGAGTTGGTGTGCTCCACTTGATCCGGAGCTGCTTTTGATTTTAGTACGATATGCTTGTATATAGATATATGGGTATGACGTGGCTCAGTCCTATCTTTGTACAGTTGTATTTTCTATTAGATGTCTGTAGACAGTTATGTACAGTTGGATAGTAAGTAGCCTTGTCGGCTCGCCCCACTGTATTTCCGCATGTATATATACATATGTCTTTTGGAAAGGTTTCCCTCGCATACGTTATTCATGTTTATATCTTAAACATATTCTTAAGGGTGTTCAACAGGTAGGGATTGGGCACCCATCGTGGCCCATCGGTTTGGGTCATGACAAAACTGGTATCAGAGCAGTTCTGTCATAGGGTTGTCTATAGACCGTGTCTAGTAGAGTCTTGTTTATGGGTGTGTTGTGCACCACACTTATAGGCGGGAAACTACAGGACATATAGGATGTTATCCTATCTTTTTATCTTAGATCATGCGATATAAGAATTCATGTTCCTAACAATATGTTACATTTTCAGCGATGCCTCTACTATAACTGCCCATAAGGGAAAGTTCGTGGATGATGGGACTACTAGTCGAGCGCCATGAGTTACCAGGTCTCAGGGAGAGTCTCATAGTGAGATTCAATCTTAGAATTCACATACCCCGCCCTCTCTAGAAGGGCTCCGAGGGGAAACAACTTTAGCGCCCTCCACTGTAATTTCATTCCCTCGGCCGGATGCACCAGGTCAGGAGATGAGGGATGCTATTCGGTTATTAACTCGATTAGTAGCCGCACATGCTCGGTGTCAGAAAGTAGGTATTGGTCATATAGATAGGTCCGTCAGTGTGAGGGTTCATGATTTCATTAATTTAGACCCTCTGATGTTCACAGGGGCAGATCCGAATGAGGATCCTCAGGTATTTATTGATAGAATGCAGAGGACGCTGAGGGTAATGAAGGCCAATGAGACTGAGTCTGTTGAGCTAGCTTCCTATAGACTCCAAGATGTTGTTGTTAATTTGTACGGGTCTTGGGAACTGTCCAGAGGTGAGGACGCCCCTCCAGCAGTATGGTAGGAGTTTACAGAAGCTTTTCTTCGTCATTTTCTGCCACCATAACTTAGACGGGCCAGAATTGATAGGTTCTTGACCCTTCGGCAGGGTAACATGAGTGTTCGATAATACAGTTTTCAGTTTGATTCGTTGGCTAGGTATGCTCCCACTATTGTATCTAAGATTGAGGATCGGGTTCACTAGTTCGTGATGGGGTTAGAACTGTACTTGCTTAACGATTGTATGTCGGTCTCACTTCAGCCGGACATGGATATTTCTTGTATTAAGGCATACACTCAGGGTGCAAAGGAGCGTAAGAAGAAGCAGAGGATGGATCGTGAGCATGACAGGGCCCAAAATAAGAGAGTGAGGTCTTAGGGTCCTTCTGGTGAGTTTTGAGGTGGTCAGAGACAACAACACTCGAGGTACCCATTCTAGCCATCGGCTAGCGCGCCCCCGCAGTTTGGCGGTAACATATTTGATCATTCCACATATTTAGGGTCTGGTAAGAATTTTAGGGCCTTAGATTCTCAGTATAGGGGTGAATCATGTCAGATGAGGCCGCCCTTTCCACAATGTTCTCAGTGTGGTAAGCAACATGCCGGGCATTGCCGTATGAGGTTGGGTGTTTGTTATACTTGTGGTTATCCGGGCCACATTATGAGGGATTTCCCGACGAGAGATGATGCAAGCATAGTTTAGCCAGCAGGACCTGTAGCTGGTTCGTCATCATCAGTACGCCCCCTTAGGAAAGGTTCACAAGCACCAATGAGTCGTGGTAGAGGCAGAGGCGGAGCATCTAGCTCGAGCGGTCCTCAGAACCGCATTTATGCGTTGGCAGGACGACAGGATCAGGAGTCATCGCCTAATGTTGTTACAAGAATATTATCAATCTTCTCATATGATGTATATGCACTGATTGACCCAGGTTTCATATTATCATATGTTACTCCGTTGGTTTCTAGTAAGTTTGGAATAAAACCTGAATTCGTTAAAACTTTTGAGGTATCTACACTTGTTGGGGACTCAGTGGTAGCTAAGCGAGTATATAAGGGTTATATAATAGTGGTTCAAAGTCGATCTATCACAGCGGACCTAATCGAGTTAGATATGGTAGAATTTGATGTTATAATGGGTGTGGATTAGTTTGCTTCTTTTCATGCCAGCGTTGATTTTAGATAAAAGATAGTCCGATTTCAATTTTCAGAGGAGCCCATTTTGGAGTGGAAAGTGTCACGACCCCAAATCCTAAACCGGCCGTGATGGCGCCTATCGTGGAACTAGCCTAGCCAACAATCACATAATTACAGTTTCTTTCTAAATCCCAACCAATTTCAACATTTCATAAAGTATATAGAATTACTGAATTCATTAGACAAAATGAATAGCTAAATAGTCTAAACCATCCCAAAAACTAGAGTCAATAGGCCATGAGCATCGAAGAATTTTACCAACAAGTCTACTATTATATTACAAAATCTCCGAAAGAATAGCTAGATACAACAAAAGAAGGGAAAAACAGAGATGCTGCGGATGCTGAACAACTACCTCAATATCCCGAACTCCGGCTCAACACAAAATAGATGGCTAACGCTCGGTATCTGCACCTGAATCTGCATATAGGGGTGCGGGCAGTAATGTGAGTACGTCAACTCAGTAATAATGCAAATAAATCAAGTCTAAGCGGCAAGAAACACATAAAAATCAATATCATTAGTTCACAATATGCACAACATTTCCTTCCAACAGTATATACATAGATATATGAAATCATCATGCCTTAGAACCAACTTCAGAAAAATCCTTTGAAAAAATGGGGTTTTCCAACAATTTTAGAAATAAAAACAACTGAAAGATTTAGTACAAAAATGAGATAAATCATAAGTAGCCTCTCGGGCAGAACATCACTCAGCACCTCACAGCCACTCAGTATCAGCCCCTCGGGAAACCTCACTGTCACTCATGCCTCCTAATCACTCATCACTCGACGCTCGGCACTCAGCACTCAGCACTCAGCACTCAGCACTCAGTAGGTACCTACGCTCACTAGGGGTGTGTACAGACTCCGGAGGGGGCTCCATCAGCCCAAGCACTAATATCAAGCCATCTCGTGGCGTATCATATCCTCACAATCATTCCCACGGCCTCACTCAGTCAGAACCTCTCAAAATCCCCTCAGGCATATAAGTAAAACGGGGTACTCGACCCAAAACATCATTTTATATCTCAAAATAGTGTAAATAAGGCAGAGTTTCGAAAACAGTTAAGCACTACATGACTGAGTGTAAATCATAAATCAACAGTGAGGAAATAACAGTAACAAAAAGCCCCCAAGGGGTCTAAACAAGTCGGCACGAGGCCCCAAACATGCCTTATAGCCCAAATATAGCAATAGTCTTTAGAACACAATTTAATATATGATTTAGAGTAAAATACGCAACTCAATGACTGCCGCGGAGAGGACCAAATCCAATCCAAAAATCAGTGTGCGTCACATACTCGTCATCCGACATGTGCGCCACTCTAAAAACAGTGAGAAATATGATGTCCGGGGTTTCATACCCTCAGTACAAGATTTATAACCATTATTTACCTCTACCTAGCCACAACACTAATCCGCGATGCTCTTGTCCCTCAAATTGGCTCCCGATTACTCCGTATCTAACCAAAACCAGATTAACATCATCAATATACGCTAAAGCAACACAACCCAATCGAAAACTTCATTTTATACAAAATTCTTGAAATTCGGCCAAACCCGAGCCCCAGGCCCATGTCTTGGAACTCGATAAAATTTACATCACTAGAAACCTCGTCCTCCCACGATTCTACACCATACCAAGAACACCAAAATCAAACCACAATTGCCTACCCAAATCGCCAAAAGAATTTTCCAAGCCTCCTCCCATTTTTCCAAACTTTTTCTACTTTAATTTTTAAAATTACAAGCCTAATCCGAACAAAATAGCATAAAAACGAGATTTAAAATCCGGGAACTTACCTCCACCGAAGACCCTTGAATTCCCTCTTCAATTCGCTCTCAACTCAGCTCAATCCACATGAAACAATGGAGAAAATGCCAAAATATTCGCGGAGGCACCATTTTATACTGTTCTGCCCAGTTAAGCCACACCTGCAGACCTTTCCTCGCACCTGCGGTCGCAGGTGCGCACCTGGGAAATCCCACTAACAAACCAAATTCTTGCACCTTCGATCCCTTTTCCGCACTTGCGGCTTCGCAGGTGCGTCAAATTCTTCACACCTGCGGATTCCTCCTGTCTTGCGTATCTTCACACCTGCGGCATCGCACTTGCGGCTGCCCGTCCGCAGGTGCGGCCACACCAGTATCTTAACACCAGCAACTGGTTGCTGCAAATTCTTATGTTCAAACCTCCGCCAACCATCCGAAATCAATCCCGAGCCCCTAGGGGCCCCAACCAAACATACCAATACACCCCATAGCATCATTCAAACTTATTCGAGCCTTCGAAACACCAAAAACAACACGAAAACACCAAAATTACATCAAATTCAAACCTATGAACTTTGAAACTTCTAAATTTTGCCAATGATGCCGAAACCAACCTAAACACATCTGATTGACCTGAAAATTTGCACACATATCCAAAATGACATTACGAACTTGCTCCAACTGTCGAATTCCATTTAGACCCCCATAGCTTATTTTCCAATGCCGACCAGAAATTGCCACAAACTAACTTTTGCCAATTCAAGCCTAATTCTATACTGGACATCAAAACATCATTCTGAACGTACTCTTAAGTCCCAATCACCTAAAAAAGCTATCCGAGCCATAAAATCCGCATTCCAAGGTTGTTTACCAATAAGTCAACTCTCAGTTTGACTTTTCAACTATTACGCTACTTTAAGAGGCTAAATGTCTCAATTCTTACCATGACCACTCCTAACCCTAACCAACTGACCCAACACAACATAATAGGCTAAACAACATATGATAAGGCAGAAATGGGGGAAACGAGGCTAATCTCACACAACGACCGGTCGGGTCGTTACATCCTCCCCCTCTTAAGCAAATGTTCGTCCTCAAACGGGTCTAGAAACATACATGGAGTCTCGAATAAGTGAGGATACCTGCTCCGCATCTCCCGCTCGGTCTCCCAGGTCGCATCCTCCACCGGCTTTCCTCCCCACTGAACCTTCACTGAAGCTATATCCTTAGACCTCAGCTTTCTGACATGACGATCCAAAATAGCCACTAGCTCTACCTCATATGATATATCACCCTCGAGCTGAAGTCCAAAACATGAGACGGGTCACCAACATACTTCTGGAGCATCGCAACATGGAACACCGGATGAATACTCGCCAAGCTGGGAGGCAAGGCAAGTCTATAAGCCACCTCCCCAATCCTCTGAAGCACCTCAAATGGCCCAATGAACCTGGGACTCAACTTTCCCCTCTTCCTGAACCTCATAATACCCTTCATGGGTGACACCTTCAGCAACACCTTATCCCCAACCATGAAAGACACATCCCGGACCTTCCGGTCCGTATAGCTCTTCTGCCTAGACTGCACCGCGCGAAGCTGCTCCTGAATTAACTTCTACTAACCCAACACATCCTGAACCAGGTCTGTGCCCAATAGTCTAGCCTCGCCCGACTCAAACTAACCAACCAGAGATCTGCACCTCCTACCATATAAAGCCTCATACAGAGCCATATGGATACTAGACTGATAACTATTATTATATGCAAACTCCACGAGTGGCAGAAACTGGTCCCATGAACCCCCAAAAATCAATGACACAGGCATGCAACATATCCTCCAAAATCTGAATAGTATGCTCCGACTGCCCGTCGGTCTGAGGATGAAACGTTGTGCTCAACTCGACCTGAGTACCCAACTCTCTCTATACGGCTCTCCAAAATTGAGATGTGAACTAAGTACCTCTGTCAGAAATGATAGAAACTGGAACCCCATGCAATCGAACAATCTCCCTAATATAAATCTCAGCTAACTGCCCAAACAATAAGTAGTACCAACAGGAATGAAGTGCGCGGACTTGGTCAGCCGATCCACAATAACCCATATAGCATCATATCTCCTCGAAGTCTGTGGGAGTCCAACTATGAAGTCTGTGGGAGTAAACTACGAAGTCCATGGTGATCCACTCCCACTTCCACTCCGGAATATCAAATCTCTGAAGCAATCCACCTGGTCTCTGGTGCTCATAGTTGACCTGCTGACAGTTGAGACACCGAGCCACAAACTCAACAATATCTTTCTTCATCCGCCTCCACCAATAATGCTGCCTCAAATCCTGATACATCTTTGCGGCACCCGGATGGATCGAATATCGCGAATTATGGGCCTCACCCAAAATCAAATCTCAAAGTCCATCTACATTGGGCACGCAAATCCGGCCCTACATCCTCATGAACCCATCATCATCAATAACCACATCCCTAGCATCACCGTGACAGACCCTGTCATGAAGAACAAGCAAATGTGATCATCATACTGGCGTGCTCTAATCTAATCATAAAGAGAAGACATGGAGGCTACACAAGCCACTACACGTGGAGGCGCTGATAGATCCAATCTCACCAACTGACCCGCTAAAGCCTAAACATCGAGTGCTAAAGGATGCTCTACTACTGGAAGGTAGGCTAGACTCCCTAAACTCTCAGCTCTACGACTCATGGCATCGGCCACTACACTGGCCTTCCCCGGATGATATAAAATAGTGAGGTCATAATCCTTGAGAAGCTCCAACCACCTCCACTGACACAAATTCAGATCATTCTGCTTAAGTAGATGCTGCAAACTATGGTGATCAGTTGAAAATCTCACAATGCACTCCATACAAATAATGACGCCAAATCTTCAAGGCATGAACAATAGCTGCTAGCTCAAGATCGTGCACTGGATAATTCTTCTCGTGCACCTTCAACTGTCTGGACGCGTAGGAAATCACCCTACCATCCTGCATCAAAACCGCTCCAAGGCCAACTCTCGAGAAATCACAGTAAACTGTATAAGAGCCTGAACACGTAGGCAAAATCAATACCGGAGCGTAGTCAAAGCTGACTTGAGCTTCTGAAAGATCTCCTCACACTCCTCAGTCCACCTGAACTGAGCACCCTTATGGGTCACTCGGGTCATAGGTGCATCAATAGATGAAAATCCCTGTACGAAATGACGGTAGTACCCTAACAAACCAAGGAAACTGCGAATCTCAGTAACTGATGATGGTTTAGGCCAACTCTGCACCACCTCTACCTTCTTCGGATCAACCTGAATACCCTCACTGGACACCACGTACCCCAAGAATGCTACTGAATCAAGCCAGAACTCAGACTTCGAAAATTTTGCATACAATATCTTCTCTTTCAAGGTCTGAAGCACAACTCTCAAATGCTGCTCATGATCCTCCGGAGATCGGGAATACACCAAGATATCGTCAATAAACACGATGATGAAAGAATCCAGATAAGGTCGGAATACACTGTGCATCAGGTGCATAAGGCTGCTGTGGCATTGGTCAGCCCAAACGACATAACCACAAACTCATAATGGCCATATCTAGTCCTGAAAGCAGTCTTCGGGATGTTTGGCCCCCGAATCTTCAACTGATGATAACCGGAAAGCAAGTCAATCTTGGAAAATACCCTGGCACCCTGCAACTGATCAGACCAGTCATCTATATGAGGCAATGAATATCGATTCTTTACCGTAACCCTGTTCAACTGCCAATAATCAATACACATATGCATAGAACCTTTCTTCTTCGTCACTAACAACACCAGTGCACTCCAAGGTGACACACTAGGTCGAATGAACCCCTTATCTAGGAGTTCCTGAAGCTGCTCCTTTAATTCCTTTAGCTCCGCTGGTGCCATACGATAAGGTGGAATAGAAATAGGTTGGGTTCCTGGCACTAGGTCAATACCAAAATCAATGTCCCTGTCAGCTGCATACGCGACAGTTCTGTAGGAAACACGTCCGGAAAGTCACGGACCACAAGAATCGAATCAGTAGCGGGAGTCTCACCACTGACATCCCTCACAAAAGCAAGATAAGATAAACACCCCTTCTCAACCATGTGCTGATCCTTCAGGTAGGAAATCACCCTACTAGGCATATACTCAGAAGGACCTCTCCACTCAACCCTCGGACATCCGGGCATAGCTAAGGTCACGGTCTTTGCGTGACAATCAAGAACAACATGACACAGAGATAACTAATCCATGCCCAATATCACATCAAAATTGACCATGCTGAGTAACAGTAGGTCCACTCGGGTCTCCAGACCCCCAATAGATATCACACACGACCGATACACATGGTTCACAACAACAGTATTGCCCACCGGAGTCGATACATGAACAGAGGTAACTAAAGACTCACAGGGCATATCCATAAAATTGGAAAAATATGAAGAAACATAGGAATATGTAGAACTAGGGTCAAATAAAGCCAAAGCATCTCGGTAACAGACTGAGACAATACCTGTGATCACTGCATCGGAGGTCATAACATCTGGCCTGGCTAGAAATGCGTACATACGGGCCTGACCTCCACCTGCTCGACCTCCCCTTCAAGGGCAGCCTCTAGCTGACTAACTACCACCCCTGGCTGCGTGGGCGGGTAGTGAAGTAACTGGAGCTGAAGTCGAGGGCTGGCCCCTCTACTGAAAAAGAACCATCGGGACTACGGGGACACTGCCTCCACATGTGCCCAAACTCTCCACACTCAAAACAACTCCCTGGAGCTGGAGGCGGGGACTAATAGAAACCCCTGGAACCAGAATGGCCACTAGAAGACTCATGCATAGAAGAACTCTGAACTGGTGGTGCTCGAGTTGCACTTTGAGCTGGGAGGGCACCGAATGAAGTACGTCCTAACTGAGAACCACGTGGGCCATGCCCTGAAGATGTACCACTATAAGCTGGGCGGAATGACTGAGGAGGCCTGAATGAATGACCTCTACCATGCTGAAACTGTCCCCTGGAAGGAGCATCACTAGACCTGCCTGATCTATGAGGCCTCTTGACCTCCCTCTCCTCCCGCTCCTGGCGGCGAACCGACTCAATATCTCGAGCAATATCGACAACTTGCTCACATGTAGCATTTGATACTCTCTCTCGAGTCATAAATAGGCGGAGCTGATATGTGAGTCCATCCACAAATCTCCTAACCCTCTCCCTGTCAGTAGGGACCAACTCGGTAGCATGACGAGCCAACTCTGAAAATCACATCTCGTACTGTGTCACTGATAGCTCCCCCTGATGCAGCTGCTCAAAAAGCCTGCGCTGCTCCTCCTTATGTGACTAAGGTACATACGTCTCCAAAATGATAGTGGAGAACTGTTCCCAGGTGAGGGGCGCTGAACCAACAGACCTACACCTCTCAAAAGACTCCCACCAAGTGAAAGCAATACCAGAAAACTAAAATGTAGCAAATGAGACCCCATTGGTCTCCAAAATCCCAGTAGTACGCATCATCCTCTAACACTTATCTAGAAAACCCTGGGCAGCCTCGCCCTCAGCACCACTGAATGTCGGAGGCTATAGTCTACTAAATCTCTGCAGTCTACGTTGCTCGTCCTCAGGCATAGATGGAACCAAGAAGTCCCGAACTGGAGAAACCGGCTGGGCTGGAACCGCCTCGGTGTCTGCTGGCCCTAAGTAGCTTGCTTAGATGTCCGGGCAACTAGAGTCTGACTGCCTCCCCCGGCCTGAGAAGTAGCGGCAACTACCTGAGCAAGGGTGGTACACACCGTCAAGATCTGGGACAAGGTCTACTGAAGACCTGGAATAACAATAGGCACTGTCGGTGCTAGAGTATCTGAGGCGGGAATCTGACCCTGAACAGTAGGGGGATCAACTGTCACTGCCCTGGCTGCTGCACGGGCTGGCCCCTTACCTCTACCACGGCCTTGACTGCAGCCTCGACCTCTCGCTGGTCTAGCTGGCGGCTGATCATCCTGATCGGTAGCACGTGTCCTCACCATCTTTGAGAGAAGGAAACAACAAAAGCTTAGATTTCCAGAACCAACAAAATGGCACGACAGAATCAAAGAAAATGAGATTGTTCCTAAGGGTTCCGCAGCCTCTCGAAGATAAGTACAGACGTCTCCGTACCGATCCGCAAGACTCTACTAAACCTGCTCATGACCGTTGAGTCCTATGTAACCTAGGCTCTTATACCAACTTGTCACAAATCCAAATCTGAAACCGACCGGGATGGCGCCTATCGTGGAACTAGGCTAGCCAACAATCACATAATTAGAGTTTCTTTCTAAAATCCCAACCAATTCCAACATTTCATAAAGTATATAGAATTACTGAATTTATTTGGCAAAATGAACAGCTAAATAGTCTAAACCATCCCAAAAATTGGAGTCAATAGGTCATGAGCATCTAAGAATTTACCAACAAGTCTACTATTAAATAGCTAGATACAACAAAAGAAGGGAAAAACAGAGATGCTGCGGACGCTTAAGAGCTACCTCTATATCCCGACCCCGGCTCCGCACAAAATAGATAGCTAACACTCTGTATCTGTACCTGAATCTGTACACAGGGGTGCAGGGAGTAATGTGAGTACGCCAACCCAGTAGTAATGAGAATAAATCAAGTCTAAGCGGTAAGAAACACATAAAAATCAATATCATTAGTTCACAATATGCACAAGCTATCCTTCCAACAGTATATACATAGATATGTGAAATCATCATGCCTTAAAACGAACTTAAGAAAAATCGTTGGAAAAAATGGGGTTTTCCAACAATTGCAGAAATAAAAAAAATCGAAAGATTTAGTGTAAAAATGAGGTAAATCATAAGTAGTCCCTCGGGCAGAAACATGAATCATAAATTGCCCCTCGAGCAGAATATCACTCAGCACCTCACAGCCACTCAGTATCAGACCCTCAGGCAACCTCACTGTCACTCATGCCTCCAAGTCACTCATAACTCGGCACTCGGCACTCAGCACTTAATAGGTACCTGCGCTCACTGGGAATGTGTACAAACTCCGGAAAGGATCCTTCAGTCCAAGCACTAATATCAAGCCACATCGTGGCGTATCATATCCTCACAACCAGGCTCTCAGCCTCACTCAGTCAGAACCTCTCAAAGCCCCTTGGGCGTATCAGTAAAACGGGGTACTCGACCCAAAACATCATTTTATATCTCAAAATAGTGTAATTAAGGCTGAGTTTCAAAAACAGTTAAGCACACCATGACTGAGTGTAAATCATAAATCAACAGTGAGGAAATAGCAGTAAAAAAAAAAGCCCCCAAGGGGTCTAAACAAGCCGGCACGAGGCCCCAAACATGGCTTAGAGCCCAAATATAGCAATATTCTTTAGAAAAAATTTAACATATGATTTAGAGTAAAAGACGCAACTTAATGCTTGCCGTGGAGAAGACCAAGTCCAATCCAAAAATCAGTGCGCGCCACATACTCGTTATCCGACATGTGCGCCACTCTAAAAACAGTGAGAAATATGAAGTTCGGGGTTTCATACCCTCAGGACAAGATTTATAACCATTACTTACCTCTACCGGGCCACAATACTAATCTGTGATTCTCTTGCCCCTCAAATTGGCTCCCGATTTCTCTGAATCTAACCAAAACCAGATTAATATCATCAATATACGCTAAAGGAACACAAACACAATAGAAAACTATAAATTTATACAAGATTCTCGAAATTAGGCCAAACCCGAGCCCCGGACCCACGTCTCAGAACCCGATAAAATTTACATCACTAGAAACCTCGTCCTCCCACGATTCTACACATACCAAGAACACCACAATCGGACCACAATTTCCTACCAAATCGCCAAAAGAATTTTCCAAACCTCCTCCCATTTTTCCAATTTTTTTCTACTTTAATTCTTCAAATTACAAGACTAATCCAAACAAAATAGCATAGAAACGAGTTTTATAATCCGGGAACTTATGTCCACTGAAGACCCTTGAATTCCCTCTTCAATTTGCTCTCAACTCAGCTCAATCCACATGCAACAATGGAGAAAATGCCAAAATATTCGCGGAGGCACCATTTTATACTGTTCTTCCCAGTTAATCCGCACTTGTGGACCTTTCCCCCCACCTGCGGACCTTTCCTCGCACCTGCGGACCCGCACCTGCGGTCCCAGGTGCGCACCTGCGAAATCCCACTAACAGTCCAAATTCTCGCACATGCGATCCCCTCCAATTCATCGCACCTGTGGATTCCTCCTATCTGGCCTATCTTCAAACCTGCGTAGGGTCCTTTGCACCTGTGGCATCGCACATGCAGCTTCCCATCCGCAGATGCGGCCACACCAGTAGCTTAACACTACCAGTTATTTGCTGCAAATTCCTAAGTTCAAACCTCCACCAACAATCCGAAATAAATTCCGAGCCCCTCGGGGCCCCAACCAAACATACCAACACACCCCATAGCATCATTCAAACTTAGTCGAGCCTTCGAAACACCAAAAACAACACGAAAATACCAAAATTACATCAAATTCAAACCTACGAACTTTGAAACTTCTAAATTTCGCCAATGATGCCGAAACCAACCAAAACACATCCGATTGACCTGAAAATTTGCACACATATCCAAAATGACATTACAAAACTTCTCCAACTTTTGGAATTCCATTTCGACCCCGATAGCCTTTTTTCCACTGCTGACCAGAAATCGCCAAAAACAAACTTTCGCCAATTCAAGCCTAATTCTACACCGGACATCAAAACTTCATTCCGAACATACTTCTAAGTCCCAATCACCTAAAAAAATCTATCCGAGCCATAAAATCCGCCATTCCAAGGTCGTTTACCAATAAATCAACTCTCAGTTTGACTTTGCAATAATTAGGCTACTTTAAGAGGCTAAGTGTCTCAATTCTCACCACGACAACTCATAACCCTAACCAACTGACCCAACACAACATAATAGGCTAATAAACATATGATAAGGCAGAAATGGGCGAAACGGGGCTAATCTCACGGAGCGACCGGTCGGGTCGTTACAGAAAGGTAATACGGTGTCGCCGAGAGGTAGATTTATTTCCTATCTCAAGTCAAGGAAGATGATCAGAAAGGGCTGAATTTATCATTTAGTTCGGGTTCATGATGTGGAAGTCGAGTCATCAACCATTCAGTTCTGTGGTTAATGAGTTTCCCGATGTCTTTCGTGATGAACTTCCGGGTCTTGTGCTAGAGAGAGAAATTTAGTTTGCTATTGCCTACTACCAGATACTCATCCAATATCTATTCCTCCCTATAGAATGGCCCCTGCAGAGCTGAAGGAGTTGAAGGAACAACTAAAGGACTTGCTTGAAAAATGATTTATTAGACCTAGTACATCACTGTGGGGAGCACCTGTGTTATTTGTGAGGAAGAAAGATGGTTCCTTATGGATGTGTATTGATTACAGACAGTTGAATAAGGTGACGATGAAGAATAAGTACCCGCTCTCGAGGATTGATGATTTATTTGATCAGTTGCAAGGTGCCAAGTGTTTTTCAAAGATAAACTTGAGGTCCGGGTACCATAAGGTAAAGGTTAAGGAGGAAGATATTCCAAAGACATCATTCAGGACCAGATACGAGCACTTTGAGTTTTGTGTTATGTCATTCGGTTTGACCAATGCCCCAACAATATTCATGGATTTGATGAACCGTGTGTTCAGGCCCTTTTTAGATCGGTTCGTAATTGTATTTATTGACAATATATTGGGGTATTCTCGTTTAGAGGCTGAGCATGCAGATCATTGGCGTACCGTGCTCAGAGTATTACAAAAAGGGAAGTTGTATGCAAAATTCTCTAAATGTGAATTCTGGTTGAACTCTGTAGCTTTCTTTCAGCATATCATTTCGGGCGAAGGCATCCGGGTGGATACACAAAATATTGAGGCATCAGGGTGGATACACAAACGGAGTTTCCAGGCATTGAAGGACATATTAACTTGAGCACCGGTTCTAACGCTCCCATAATGGATCGATGGTTATGTTATCTATTGTGACGCCTCAAGCGTTAGGTTGTGTTGTGTATTGATACATCATGGTAAGGTTGTAGCTTATTCCTCTAGACAACCTAGAAAGCACGAGAAGAATTACCCGACCCACGATTTAGAGTTAGCCGCAGTGATTCATGCACTAAAAATATGGAGGCACTACTTGTAAGAGATTCATGTTGATATGTATATGGATCGTAAGAGCCTCCAGTATATCTTCAAGCAAAGCGAATTGAATTTACGTCAAAGGAGGTGGTTGGAGCTACTTAAAAATTATGACATTAATATTTTATACCATCCGGGGAAGGCGAATGTGGTAGCCGATGCCCTCAACCATAGATCTATGGGTAGCCTATCATATTTACAGCCATAGAAGAGGGGAATAGCCAATGAGATTCATTAGCTAGCTAGTCTTGGAATTCGATTACTGGACTCGGGTGATATTGGAATTACTATTCAACATACGACAACTTCCTCGTTAGTAACTGAAGTGAATGAACACCAATACGAGGATCATGTGTTAGTTCATTATAAGGATACCACCCCTCAGAAGGAGAAAGCATCATTTGATATTGCAGAAGATGGGGTCCTCAGATATCGAGGAGGATTATGTGTCCCTAATATTGCAGAGCTGCATCGGCAGGTTATGGGAGAAACTCACTATTCTCATTATTCTATCCATCCAGTAGCAAAAAAGATGTATCATGATGTCAAGGAGGTATATTGGTGGGATAGAATGAAAAAGGATATAGCGGAGTTTGTTGCTTAGTGCCCTAACTGTCAGCAGGTTAAGATTGAGCATCAAAATCCTGGTAGATTATTGCAGGCTATGGAGATTCCGACTTGGAAATGGGAAGTAATTAATATGCATTTCATCGTAGGCTTACCGCGTACCCAACGAAAGTTCAATTCTATATGGGTGATCGTTGATAGGCTTACAAAATTAGCCCATTTTCTACCCGTTAGGACTACATATTCTGCAGAGGATTATGCAAGACTTTGTATTAAGGAGATAGTACTACTGCATGGTGTCCCTATCTCTATTATCTCTGATCGAGGAGCTCAATTTACATCTAAATTCTGGAGGTCTTTCCAAAAATGGTTAGGGACTCAGGTAATTCTTAGTACAACATTTCATGCCCAGACAGACGGACAAGCCTAGCGTACTATTCAGACACTTGAGGATATGTTACGAGCTTGTGTGATAGACTTCAAGGGTAGCTAGGACGATCATCTACCGCTTAGTGAGTTTTCATATAATAATAGCTACCATTCCAGTATTCATATGGATCCATACGGACGAAGTGTAGGTTGCCTATAGGGTGGTTTGATGTTGGGAAAACTACGTTAGTAGGACCAGAATTGGTACAACATGCAATCGAAAATATTAAGCTTATACAGAAAAGGCTGTTAGCAGCTCAAAGCCGTCAGAAGTCTTATGCGGATTATCGACGGCGAGACTTGGAATTTCAGGTTGACGATTGGGTATTCCTAAAGGTATCACCGATGAAAGGCGTCATGAGATCCGGAATAAATGGAAAACTTAGCCCTCGGTACATTGGACCATATAGGATCATACGCAAGGTAGGATAAGTAGCATATGAGTTAGACTTGCCTTCTGATTTGGAATCTGTACATCCAGTCTTTCATGTGTCTATGCTCCATAATTGTGTCGGAGATCCTTCTAAAATCATGTCAGTTGACAACATTCAGGTCACAGAGCAGCTATAATATGAAGAAACTCCCATTGCTATACTAGACGGACATGTTCGGAGATTGAGAACTAAAGACGTAGCTTCGATGAAAATACTTTGGAGAAATAACAATGTGGAAGAAATGACTTGGGAGGCCGAAGAAGACATGAAGTCTAGATATCCTTACTTATTTTCTCCTCCAGAGAAGGGTCTGACTAAGACATCACAACCTTAAGGCACGTGTATGAATTCTTGTGTTAGTTATTGTCATTGGTCATGTGAGGCCATTGATGTTATTAATGATTGTGGTCCAATGTGGCGTTGAATTATTGAGTTTCTACATGAAGAGTTGGTAGTAGTATTATTACAAAGGAGACACTGCCAAAGTTATATTTATCCCGGGGAATTGAACATTCGAGGACGAATGTTTCTAAAGGGGGAAGGATGTTACATCTCGCGTTTCGTACGTTAAAGTCCCGTCTTCAGTTAATCGACGTAGACACGGGGATGAGGTTATCTATAGATTAAAATATTTATGCTATTTATAACAAGCGATAAGTAAGTGTCATGAAGGATAAAGGATACACGAATTAAATAAACGAGTTTCGTTGAAGGTTGTCAATTTGGTATAAAATACGGTCCGAGCTATAATACTCGATATTTATGGACTAGTACCATACAAGGTACCATATGATCGTGATATTATGATATTAGGAATTAGTAGTATTTTAAAAACGTTGAGATAATTTTTAATTATGTAGGTAATTGGTTAATTATCGGGTAACGAGATATTACCAAGTTAATTAATAAATTAGTGGATAATGATTAAAATCCCCCCNGCATTCAATGAAGGTCCCACCTAAAGTAAGAATAACAATCTCAAAAATTAAAATCATTCCCTACACCTCTTCTGAAAGGGTTCATCAAGCTTTAAGAATGTTTTGTTTCAAGTTATGAAGACTTAAGTTCAGCAAACTTTCCTTACAAAGAAAGTACATTAAATCATTTCTAATATGAAAATGCATATTGTATATCATATAAGCAACACCCAGGCCTTCAAAAATTCAAAATAACGTGAGATTTTGCAATATTAAGGGAGTAGGATGTAATCTTTCTCAAGAGAATCGACTTAGGTATGTTAAGGCTATCCCTTCTTTCTTTTTGGAATGATCCATACGACACGAACGAAACGAGCAAACGAACAACTTCCATAAATGACTCTATTCATAAAAATAATAGGGGTGTCTATATACTTGATTCCCCATGTGAATTATTAATATTTCTTCTGTTCATGGTTCTCAGAAAAATATGTATTTGATAAAGTTTATCCGACATGCATATTATTTTTATGACATTCCGAGAAATCTTATTAACGTATTTCTTATGCATTTTATGCATTTATACATGTACATTGACCCATGACCAGATGGTGTTATATACGCGTATATATATGTATATGGGATATGGGAAAAAGTTACAGTGTTATATACGCACCACCACCTGATCAACTGGTATAGGTTGATGATTTTTTCCCACAGTGGCCGAGACGATATGATGGGATGCCCTCAGAGGATTGATGATATTATCTACACCTATACATATGCATGATGCGACATTTATACGCACGTGCATGACGTTATAAATGCGTCAGGATTTACAAAGTTATTCAAACTTATAGGTGGATTTCTTTATTTCATGTTTCGTCTATGTCTTTTATGTACTGATTTTCATGCCTTACATACTCGGTACATTATTCGTACCAACGCCCTATTCCCGGGCCTGCGTTTCATGCCCGTAGGTGCAGGTAGGCAAGTCGACGGTCCCCCTTCTTAGGAGCCTTAATCAGCGAGACTTGGCATGCTCCACTTGATCCGTAGCTTCTTTTAATTTTGGTATGATATGCCTGTATTTAAATATATGTGTATGACGTGGATCAGTCCCGTCTTTGTACAGTTGTATTTCTATTAGAGGTCTGTAGACAGTTCTGTATAGTTTGATAGTAAGTAGCCTTGCCGGCTCGCCCCATTGTATTTCCGCATGTATATGTACATATGTCTTTTGGACAGGTTTCCTTCGCATATGTTATTCATGTTTATATCTTAAACGTATGCTTAAAGGTGTTAGACAGGTAGGGCTTGGGCACCCGTCGTGGCCCATCGGTTAATATCGTGACAAGTTACATGACTTGATATAAATAAACTAGAGAATCATAATGAATATATAGGAAGTGAAACTACTCTGCATTTACAACAAAAAAGACATAGATTCTTACAAAGTAGAAGCAAGTACGTTGGCGGCAAACTTGTCTTTAGCACCAGGGTCTGCACGCATGGCGCTTGCGAGCATGTGATTTTTCACCCACTATATACTCCTACAAAATTCAATAAAATAAATTAATTTCACAAATTTTTGTTGAATTTTAGTGTTAATTGTGAATTTATTTTGCATCGCATATTAATAATTCATTCTTTAAAATTATTTAAATTTGCATAATTAGGTACATCATTATTATCAAGGAATTATATATTCAATATTTGTAATTAATTGAATAAAATAACAAACGGATGATGATTATTTGATAATGTAATTTTAATAACTAATTGCTAAATTTAGTCATTTTTCCGAACAGATTGTGAAAATTGATTTTTTCTTTTAAATTATATGAGTGTCAAATTAATTGTTTCACCCTTAATTTATTTACCAATCAATCTCTAATTAGACTGAATTAGAATTAATTAATACATTTTTGTGGAGTTTTCAGTTAATTTAAATTAATTAAGTAGTTTAGATTAGTTTAAAAAGAGAATTAAATCGGACATGGGCCAAGAAATACCCATGCCTAATCTCTATTTCTATACACTCAAACAACCCAGCCCAAATCCCATAGCCCACCCCGCCTGCCCCTACACTACCCAAACGACCCCGTTTAATTATGGATCAATCACATCCATTGATTGAGTTAGATCAAACGGCTGGGAACCCCTCTCACAGCCACTATAAAACTGTTCAAACACTCACCATCCCCCTTATTTTGTTCAAAGTTTAACCGGTGGTTCCGCACCCCATCCCTCCGTCTCTCTCTATTCTGTCTCGACCAAACCCTAGCCACCCTAGGGTTCTGCTCACCGGAAATCGCCTCCGGTGGCGGAACTTCTCCAATCGACCCCAACTTTTAACCAGATGATCCTCACCATTCCCTCAATCACCTCCCGTCATTGATTCCACCAAAATCCCACCCAAAATCACCTGATTTCAGATCTAATAATCTGAAAAGCCTAAAATGCTACAACAATCGACTTCGAACAATTCAACGATTCGGACCTACATGAGTCAGTTGCTCTTGATAAGAGCAATTGATTCATATGGGTTTGACTCGTTTTCAAACCCTCCAGAATCCAGCCAAGGTCCGGCCATTTCACTCTTTCCGGCCAAACCCTTTAATAGGTATTCTCTTTCCCTCCTTGTTATTTTCCATGTTATTAAAACCAAATCTCATGTCAATCACTGTTTTAGGCTATTTCAGTTTATTTGATTTGTTTTCTTTTGTTTTTGTTTTCTTCTGCTTTCTCTTCTTGCTCGTTGATTAATTATTCTTAATCTGTTCTTGGTTGACTAAGAAGAATCAAAAGCAACAAGATGTTTAACTTAACGATATTGTTTTACAATAAAACTATATGTTGTAATTCCTTTTCAACCTTTTTTTTCCTTTCTATTAAAAGAAACCTGCCACTATTCATTTGATATCATTTGGATTAGATTCTATTTTCCTTTACTTGTTTCTCTTAATTAGTTTTGAACCCTGTTCTAGTTTTATCATGTTTAGTTTAATTCGGTTTGTCGATTAATGACTAAGATTATTTGTTAATAATGCCTTTGGTATATGTTAATTGATTACTATAAATTAATCAGTACGTGTTAGTTAGTTGTTTAATGAAGTCGCTTTAGGTTTCACATTTACTTAACTGTTTCTGCCCTTAATGTGACTACTATTCTGAAAATTGCTTCCTTTTCCACTTGACTGTATTAATCATTAAGGTAGCCAATCAACCGATTAGGTACTTATTAATTAGGTAATTAGGAGATAATTATACCCGATTAACTAAATATACTTTTGAAAACTAATAGTTTTATTAAAAGACTAACTCTAAGAGCCTAATTAACTGGTTAAGCTTGAATTGGCAGCTAAGATAAGCAATTGACTAAGTCTAAAAAACAAATGATTCAACTAGTCTCCCATTTAAATAATTTCAACTCCTTCAACCTAAAACTAACTTAGGTAGCCTCTTGAGTAATTAACTGGAAAAATTTTCTTCTTTTGTTTAAGATAATTAGTTTAGGTTTGATTAACTAAAACAAATCATTTAACCTAAGTTAAGAAAACTAAGTTGACTAACCTTAATTAAGCCCAATTAAACTAATTAATTAATTGATTTACACCTAAGCTTAATAATTGGTTAAACCTCTGATTTTAGCTACTCAAATTGAATTAACTTAAGTAAGTCAGTTAGCCTAAATTAAGGAATTAAATTGATTGACCTACTTTATTTAATTAACTTAAATATAGATAATTAGTATGAAAACTATCTTTAGGCATTTAATCAATTAACCTTTAATTAGTTAACTTAACCTTGGTTAAAGAACAACTAGAAGTCACCTAAGGGACATAACTAGTGTTAGTTAACTAGAGTTAAATGATAACCCAAGCAAGTAACCCTGGTTACCTAATGGTAAATACATGGGCTTCAAGGGGTACATTAGGAAATATATATTAGGAAACAGATTTGCAAGGGTAAATAGGTCTTTTAATGAGTAAGAAAGTTCTAGAATAGGGGCAGCTATCCCAAAGATAGGGTTGACAGCTGCCCTATGTACTATTGAATGATGTTTTTCAGTTTTGGATAGGGAATATTCAAAAGAATATCCCATTCCCAAATATCCTATAAATAGACTTTCTTTTTACATATTCAGGGGACGTTTTTTTGAACCTTGGGCCCTGCTGAAAATCTGGATACAGAAATTTCATATAGACACACAGTAGAAATCCTATACTGAAAGAACACTCGATTAGGTATAGAAATATCTAAAAAGATCTGGTTTTCTTCAGTCTTGGTATTCTTGAACTTGGGTGGTAGCTGACTGGTTTTTCTGGGTTTTAAAAGTTTATCCGGTTGAAATCTGTTTTCTTGCTCGTCTTGCTTGAATTTCTGGTTTTCCAAGCTCTCACTTTCTGGGCTTCTCTACTGCTGGTCTTGTTTCGTGTTAGTTGTTGTGTTGATCTCCAGTTTTTAGCATTTGACCTTTATTTGGTCAAATTTTCTGTTGCTTTACTCTTAAAAGGTTATGTATTAACTCTTCTTGTTCTCAATGAAATGCCGGATTGGAACTCTCTTATTTTACTCATTGCTTAAGTTGGTTGTTCTTGATAAATAAGGTTGTTTCTTCTACTGTACGTAAATGTGGTTTTATAGATGTTTGTTAGCATGATAATGAACCTTTGAGTGTGACAAATACTTTTTTGATATTGGTATTTTTTGGTTGGTGTATATGGTTTAATGACCGTTTAGTTAATATTCATAATTCCAAAAATAGAACAAGCTGCACTAGGATGACTGAATCTGGCCTTTTCTAGGGTCAGATTCTTTCCCTAAGGTTGCATAAAATATGCTTTCAATTGAGTCTCTTTTGTCAATAAAGAGATTCAATAAGTAAGTCTCTAGATAGGTTAGTATTAGCACTAGGGTAGATGAGTTTGACTGGTTGATAGTCAAATTCACCCCATAGTAGTGCATAAACACTAGTTGGCTGAAGTTTACCCCTCAAAAGAGTATAAAGGATGTAGTTAAGAAGAGCATTAAGGTGAGGAATTTGAACCCTTGAATGGTCAAATTCATCCCCTAAAAATGCCTAGATAATTAAAGTACCATATAGTTTAGAATTATGTTAATGTTAGCACTAAGGTAGGTGAATTTGAATCTTTTGATAGTCAAATTCGTCTCATAACAGTGCATAAACAGTAGTTAACTTGCTGGAATTGTCCTTTCAAAGGATGTAAAAAGGACAATCAAAGGCTCACTAGAGGAGAAAATCTGGAATCCTTTATGCTGATCAAATTTATTCTCTCGAAACGCCTAAATAATCAAGTTAAGGAATTAGGACTAAAGGTCCCAAGTATAAAAAAGACAAGTGCAGAGATGAGTTGATCCTCCTATGATCACATTCATCCTGAGAAAGTGCGTAAATGATTCTGCCAGGTAATATGGTTTGAACATAAGCATTATCAGAATTAAAATTGCCCTTCCCGTGGTCAGTTTGGTTCTGAGTTGCATAACACTCAATCAATTGGGGTGTTTACAGATTCCAAAGAGAAGGCTCAAACGTAAGGCTTCAAGGGAGTTTCGAGTCAGCAAATTAGTTAGAATTTTATTTTTACTTTCTTCCATTCTAGAAAGTGTATAGTGGTAGTCAAGTTATAACCCCCTCCCTGTATTTCTTGTGCTTTCATTGTAATGTAATTTAAGACTGGACTGTACGCTTAATTTCAATTTTATTCATGTTCCTGAAATTTCGAGTTTACATTTTTCTGTTCTGCAAATGATATTAAAAACGTATGTAAAACCTGTATAAACACCCCGTTTGGATTTATATTGGAAAAGATCGCTATTTCAAATTCAGTAGAGTTTCAACATGAATAGAATCAATAGATTATCTTGTGTATCATAAATATGTGAAAATCAATGTATCCATACGTGTGAATTTTAAGCTTTTTGAAACATGAGATCAGTTTGTTTTAAAATGATAAGAATCACTGTCTCAAAAAAAAAAAATTAATAAGACTGCCTGTGGTTCAATCTTTTTGCTAGAAATCATAAGAGTTCTGAAAGTAGCACGATTTTGCCTTGCCAATCAATTTAAGAATAAATGAGTATTTTAGATTCATGTTTAGGCTGCCAAAAATGGAAAACCAGTAAATCCGTTGCGTTATGCTCATAAGTGTATGTATGAATGAACGTATATTTTTGATTACCATATTTCCTATTTATTCATCAAACTGGAAGGTAAAGATTATTAAGACTTAGTTGGATTTCCTGAACTAGTGACCTCCCTATAAATTAGCCATAATTAAGATTGGCCAAAAGAGTTAAATGATAACATGGCCTAAATATGGCCATAACCCAAGATTTGTGTCCTTTAGAATTTAAGCTTAAACAATCTTCCACATATCCTTTAGGTCGAAAAATACATCTTTAGGTTGAAATTTGGATAAAAGAATCAACTATTATCTCAAATTACCCTAAACTACACTCGGGCGTGGCAACTCATGCCCCCGACCCTCACTCCAAACAACTAATAAGACGCATATAGCAACCACGTGTGCATTTCATGTGACGTGATTACCATGTGTTCAAAAACAATAAGTGTACGTCATCGTAACTTGTCCAAGATAGATACATAAAACGTCCTAATTGATTTTAAAAACTAAAATATTCATTCAAATAGAAAACATAAAGAATAATCAAACATCGCCTCAAATAGGAACTATAAAACAGTCACGACCATAGTCTTGACTACGCAATCTACACTCGGGTGCGACAACTCATGTCCCCATCTTCAACTTCAAATTATATTAAAATCACGTGTTGCAATTGCGGGTGCATTTCATGTGGCGTAATTATAATATGTCCAAAAACAAACAAGTGCACGCCATCGTGACTTGTTTCAAGATAAATCCATAAATATTAAAAGCGGCTAAAAACTAAAAAAGGTTAAAAAAAAAAGCACAGTAGGTTCAAAATATGTAAATGATTAGATAATTAGGTCAAATATTAATAGATAAGCGACAGTTCTAGAACCACGGAATCCGGGAATGCCTAACACCTTCTCCGGGGTTAATAGAATTCCTTACTCGGATTTCTGGTCGCAGACAAATTAAAACAGAGACAAAATTTCCTCGGTTTAGGATTTTAAAACAAAACGGTGTCCCGGAGCATCGTCAAAAATCCGGGTGGCGACGCTAAAATAATAATAAGTCCAAAAATCGAATAATATCACTTTAATTGGTAAAACTCCCTTATTACCCTCACCGGTGAAAAAAGAGGTGTGGCAGCTCTGGCGACTCTGCTGGGGAGTGTGGAACCCAGAATCTCTGGTTCAGGGTTTAAGAATTCGAGCTTAGAATAAACTGTTTTATTTGGCTTTATTATCTGATTCTTACATGTTTAAACCTAACGTGCTAAATGTCGCTTTTTACCGCTTTGATATTATCTGAACTGTATATAAATTGTGCCGAAACCCTTTTCTCTCTGAGTTTTCTAAATCATCTGGGAAATGTGCACTTTGTGTGACTTCTTTTCGGTTAGAGTCATATCCAAATTTTAGAACGAGGTATGGACAAGTTGCAAAGCCGGTGAAGCTTCTGTATTCCCGGTACGCTGCCCCCCCCCCACCCCGGCTCGAGTTGTCCGCTTAGGTAAGCCTAGTCTAGAACAAAACCCCAGGATTTAAACTTAGTATAACATAGCTTCATGTCGGATCCCTAGTAGGAACGATTACTTGCATCACATGCATTTGACATAGGGGACTCAACACAGGGGTTGGGTCCGTCTAAGACAAGTGTACCCAAAAATAAAAGACTACCCTGATGCATCTTACCTGCTATATATGCATTTATTTGTTTTAGCTCGTGTATTGACCGGCTAAAATAAAAAAAAAGGAACAGAAAAACCAAGAGTGAGGTAGAATAGAAAATTCACCTTATTTTGAAAATCTCCGTATTTATCCCGAAACTCTGCCAAAATTTCTGAAAAATAATATTCCAAAACAAAATGAGTAGGTGTATATTTTTAATCAGTCAAGATTTTTCCCGAACTACGCATTGTTTGATTCTCACCGGTGTGGGATACGTAGGCAACCCTCATCGGGTCCAACTTTATTTTTCAAAATCAAAAGATATAGTCCTAAATAAAATTAGGTGACGCCATTCTGATAGCCAGATTGCCCACAAGGCTATTTTTTGTAAAAAGTAGCCGCCCGTGGTTTATTTTTAAATTTTAATCCAATTTGCAAACACAGCCTTAAAAACTTCATACCCAAAGTATTGAAGGGCCGTATTCGCAAAGATGGTCCATTTTTTTTTTATTACAAAACCCTTTGCAAAAATAACATTTTTTCATTCGGTCAAAATTTTTGTGGTTTTAATCAAAACGAATATGCAGATGAATACAGTTGAAAACATTCTCTTCAGGGCCGTCGACGAAATCCCTTTAGGACTCCATATGTGGTGGAGCGACTTGGGGGAAACTAGTAGAAAGTCTGCTGTGAAAGCTTTAGGCGGACTTACTGGTCTTCTAAAAATCAAGCCAAGGCTGGACATCGTCGAGGCTCTAGTATCGTTTTGGGATCCCGCCCACAACGTGTTCCATTTTTCAAACTTTGAGTTGACACCCACACTAGAGGAAATAGCGGGGTATGCTGGTCTCAATGACAATCTTAGAAGTCGGTACCCGGTGGCACCCAGGGCAGTAACTCCACATAAGTTCTTGGATCTTTTGAACATTAGTCGGGACGTCCAATACCCACACCTATCCGAAGGATTCTACACTTTCTATTTTCTATACCAACGATATGGAGATCCCCGGGGCTATGAAGCTGACAACACCAGCCTAACTCACAAAGACCATGCTAAATGGGAAGCCCGCTAGGGCTAGCGTTCGTGGTAGCATTCATCCGCATTTTAATTTGCCCGAGGAGTGATAGACTCAAAGATATCAGACTGGTAGGGATGGAGGATTTCATGATAAAAATTTCCAATGGAACCTTTATACCATTGGTTTTAGCTGAGATTTACCGCGCCTTGACGATTTGCTAGTCTGGAGGAAAATTCTTTGAAGGGTGCAATCTACTCCTGCAAATTTGGTTGATCGATCACCTCTGTCACCGCCCAGGCTACATGAACTACGGCTTAACCGGTGTGAATTGCATCAAAGAACATGGTACTCGGTTGGAGGGCCACAAATTTCCTAAGGGCACAGAGGCCTGGCACTCATACTTGAGTTCATTGACTGCCGACCGAATCGAGTGGACATTAGGGTGGCTCCCTGTCGGCGAGGTTATCATATGCCCCGCACCGGGTCTTACGGCACTTGGGAAGACAACAGGGTGTTCCACATGACGAGGATTTAAGCCAACAAGCCATTGAGTTTTGCCTGAGAGCTGCATTTCTTGAAGGCAGGGTCCGTGAAATCTGGAACGAGTGCAGATTTTTAGAACCTCAGACTCGGGTGAGAAATTTGTCCAAGGGGGAAGTGGAGCCCGCCTACACTTCTTGGTATTTCATAAGAGGTAGAGAGCACCAAGAACCAGAGGGACCTGCGAAAAGACCTCACATACATCATTTTACTAAGAAGGCGCAAGAACACTGGGTTTTGTTAGAGAAGGAAAACAACTACCGGGCTACCATAAGTAAACTAGAGGCCCAGATCAGGGAGCTCAAATTTGAAAACACTTTACAAAATGCTGCAGCCGAAGGGGAAAGAAACCGGTTGAACAAAGAAAATGAGGCCCTCGGGGTTCAGATCCAGGAAATAAGGATAGCCATTGAAAACCCTGAGAGAAGCAGAGCCGAGAAAGACTCATCACCAGCCTCAGGCAAAAGTTGTGTAGCTATGGTGATGACCGGGACAAAGCCGAAGAGGATTTGACCCAAGTATGAGCAAAATTGGCAAAGAATGCAGAAGAAAGAGCAGAATTCGTGCAAAAAATGAGAAGAAAGAATGGCCAAGAAGTTGTGGGTTTAAAAGAAAGGATGGCCACCTTTGAAAATGAAACGGCCAAGCAAGTCAAAATATTTAAAGCAGAAAGGGAACAGTGCTACGCCATGATAGCTCAACCGGAAGATGAATTGCAACAATGGCAAGAGCAGAGTCACAAAAACTCCCAGGTTTTAGAGGCAAGATCCGAGCAGATCGGGCATCTACTTCAGGAAAAAAATGTCATCAAGCAAAGGGTCTGAGATATAGCCGATTACATTGTCACCAAATGCCAGGAATGCGAAGATATGACTCGGACCACCTTCTTCTCGGCGGTAATGATCTTCGTCCACAAGATAATGGATTACCTATGCCGCCTCCAGCAAGATTTGGTACGTAGGCCAGTGGCAAGGCCGAATGATGCCCCACAAGTCCCTGGAGCATTGGAAGCACTGATGTGCTCTTGATGTTTTCTCGAGTCTGTATTTTATTTTCCTATTACAGTCCTGTCTAAGTCCACTGTAGTTTTTACATTTCCAAGAAAAGTATGTAATTTTTCCAAAAGTGGGCTAAAAATTTTGTAATCGGAAGTATTTATAATGAATGAAGATTTGAAAATGTTTATTTTTGTATTTATTGCATGAACTATGTGATGATCTGATTCACACGGCGCTGTGATACGTAGGCAATCCACATAGGATTCGATCATAACCATAAGAAAGGGAATCGAGCGAGGAATAAAAGGGCGGAAATAACAACAAAGGAAAGAAAAGTTCAAAACCCAGAAATAAATCCGGGATAAAATACACAAATGTTGCAAAAACATATAGAAAAGCATTTGATTACTTAGGTGCATTGCATACCCCAAATGTGCGATTTCCTATGTGATAAATGGTTCAACCTAACATTTTGTTGGTTCGATCTTAAAGGTATTTTTAGGTGGTTGGTTTTGCGGTAACCTGGCTTCCCATCCTTACTTCACTAGATCAAAGGGCACATAGAAATGACGTCTGAAAGTCACTTGCCAATCGCCAACTCTTCCGTGGAAGACCTAAATCCAGCCATCCCAATATCTAAGTCAGCAACAGCGGAGGAAAATAGGACTCTGCATTGTCGCATGCTGGAAATATGGGACGCATGGTCCAATGGTAGGGAACCACCCAGTACCATCCGGGGTTTCCCAGAGATAATTCCCAGTGCAGGCGAAACATCTAACATCCCCATAAGCTACCCAACCACGCCGTTTGGATATCCAACTATGTCGGCTCACTTTGCCGGAAAGACTTCTGAGGTTCGCCCCCAGGCCTTGTTTTCTAGTGTGTCTTCCAACATCTTCACCGCACCACCAATCTCTGCCACGGCCCCACCGACTATCTCTGGGCCAAGTTTCGAGCTGCCAACATTCACATTCCAAACATCGTCCGTCTATCTGGATACCACTCATGTTACTCCCAATGCATACCCCCAACAAACTCAGTCTGGGGTCACTTTGGGACAAGATAAGAAAATCCCCGAGCACAAAGAAATGGCCCGGAAAATGAAGAGTATTGAGTAGAGCCTCAAGAATATACATGGGTTGAGCAGGCAGAAAAGCGTCTCCTACGCAGATTTGTGCATGTTCCCACATGTCCACTTGCCTCTTGGGTTTTAAACCCCCAATTTCAAAAAATATGATGGACATGGGGACCCCATAGCTCATCTGAAAAGGTACTTCAACCAGCTCCGGGGAGCAGGTGGGAAAGAGGAACTTCTCATGGCATATTTTGGAGAAAGCTTGACAGGAATTGCATCAGAATGGTACATGGACCAGGATATATCTCGCTGGCACATATGGGATGACCTAGCACGGGACTTTGTCCGGAAATTCCAATACAATGTGGACATCACTCCTGATAGGAACTCACTATCCAATCTAAAAAAGAAACCTCAGAGAGTTTCAGAGAGTACGCCATCAAATGGAGCGAGCAGGCCTCCAGGGTCAAACCTCCGATGGATGAGTTTGAAATGGTCAGTGTCTTTCTACAAGCACAAGAAGCTGATTACTTCCAAAATATGATGTCCGCCATGGATAAACCATTTATAGAAGCAATCAAAATTGGAGAAATGGTGAAGAATGGTCTAAAAACTTGTCGTATCCTGAGCCAATCTGCCATAAGAGCAACCTCTCAGGCCATCCAAAGCGTATCCGGGAGTGCAACCAACAGAAAAAAGAAAGAAGAAGGGGCCATGATGGTTTCCAATGTTAGGAAGCCTCGACAATACCCACGTCCATTTCCCAAAGCTTCCCAATATTACTATCCTCACCAAGACGCAGCTTATGCTACGCTCCCTCTTCCCTATGCGATAATGAACGCTCAAACACATCCCAGGCCGCAACAACAATACAATCAGAATAGAGCTCCACCTCCGAGAAACAATCATCCTCCCCCAGCTCCATATAATCCACACCCTCCCCAAAACTACCCGTACAACACCTACCCCCGTGAACCACCAAGGAGACCCAACTTCACTCCTATTGGGGAGCCGTATTCAAGACTCTTCCCAAAATTAGTCCATATGGGGCTTCTAGAACCCGTACCTCTGATCAGGAAAAACCCAGCATCAACATCATACAAGCCGAGAACCAATTGTGCCTACCATTCCGGAGCAGGTAGGCATGACACGGAAGAGTGTTGGACCCTCAAAAGAGCCGTGGAAATCCTTATAGAAATGAAGAAAGTGATGTTAAGGGACGAAGAAGCTCCCAATGTGACGAACAATCCACTGCCCACTCACAATCATGGGCCCTTCATCGGCATGATTTGCGAGGACCAAGATTTCGATCCAGCTCTAAAGGCCATCATGGCCATCGCAGATGTGGAAAGAAATCCTAATGCGGCACCCAAACCAGTCAAAGAGATGAAGAAGAGTAACACCGTCCCCCAGGTCACGGAGAAGGCCGAGACCGAAACAAATAGAGGACCCTCCAAAGACGTTGTTATTTACATCCCCAAGGCACCTAGGAAGGAACAAAGTGTTTTGAGCCCTCCCAGAAGGTTACAATTCAACAAGGCAATAATGAACGGCCCAAAAATGTACGTGCCGAAAGGGACTAAGTGGCGCAAGGGAAAATAATTTTACCAAGGCTGAATGAGCCCGTGGTTATTAGCTGCGCGTCGTAAACCCCCATGAAGAATACTACTGCCGTCCCCTGGAATTACCACAAGACGTTGGTGACGTACAAAGGGAAAGAAATTACTGGGGAAACAGGTGATATAAACTCATCAGAGAAATACCTCGACCATGAAGAATTGAACAAAAGCAAGCAGAAATGTTTTCTGCCTAAAAGGCCGATCAGCACCAGAGAGGCAGAAGAATTCTTCAAGAATATGAAAACCGCTGAATACGCCGTAATTGAGGAGCTCAGAAAGTCCCCCACTCAGGTCTCACTTCTATCCTTGCTGATAAATTCAAACGAGCATCGGAAAATCCTGATCAAAACACTTAACGAATCATATGTTCCGGCCGAGACCACAGTTGAGCAAATGGAAAGAATGGCAGAACGAATATTTGAAGTCAACCAGATCTCATTTAGCAAGAATGACTTGCCCCCGGAAGGGGCTGCCCAGAACAAAGCTCTCCACCTAATTGTTAAATGTGAAGGTTACTATGTGAAAAGAGTTATGATGGATGGTGGATATGGGGTTGATATTTGCCCTCTCTCGACCCTACAAAGAATGAAGATCGGGACTGAGAGAATTAGGCCCAAAAATGTGTGCGTTCGCTCATTCGATGGTATCAAGAGAGACACGATCGGGGAGATTGATTTGGTCTTGATAATCGGCCCTGTCGATTTTGAAGTGACATTCCAAGTCATGGATATGGATACTTCCTACAATTATCTCCTGGGAAGGCCTTGGATCCATGCAACAGGGGTAGTTCAATCTACTCTCCACCAGATGGTTAAGTTCGAATATGAAGACCAGGAAATTGTGGTCCATGGAGAGGACTAGCAATCTATTTACAGGGACCCATCGGCCCCATGCCTAGAAGAAAGAGAGGGCAACGAGCACATAGTCTACCGGGCTTTCGAGGTTGTGGTTGCAGACCAGCATGAGGAAGGAACCATGTTCCCTCAACCCTTCCTATCAAACGCTTCAATTATGGTCACCAACGACATGATTAAACATGGGTACACACCTAGAAAAGGGCTCGGGGTGTCCTTTCAAGGCATTAAAGAACCCATCACTTTGCCTACCAATAAAAAGTTCTTTGGCATAGGATTTCAAGCTACTCCCGACGATGAACAATGGGCTAACCAACGTAAGAAAAATGGTTGGGTATTGCCTCAGCCTATCCCACACATCACCGCATCATTTGTCAAGCCAAAATACGTGGAGGAAGAGGAAGAGGCTTTCACGGCCGAAGAAATCGAAGAAATATGTGGAGCAATGAGACAGATGTTTTATGAGGCCCATATGGTCCAACCAGGAGAAGGCTCCAGCACTGCCAAAGTGCAGTATATGGGGCCTGATGCCAAGTTGCAAAATTGGAAGGCTACTCCATTCCCCGTCAGGCGGGAGTCCCGATAGTTCAGCTTTTGCCATCCTTTCTGCACTATGAGTTATTTCAGGGTGTAACTCAAGTGTTTTTAATTTCTTGCCTTTTAAATTCCGATGTGAACCCTCCTATGTTCAAATTCAATGAAATGAAATAAAAATTTTGACGTCTATTATTCTTTCTGATTTTTGTTTACTTTTCTTATTTTTTCAGTCCTAATAATGCGGCCTTTAAAAACATGACATGCTTGCGAACTTCATGCTCTGATCTTAATACACCGTCTAACCTCGAAATAATGAATCAAGAGCTAGAATATGATGAAGAAGAGGCCTTTAGGGAAATAAATCGAGAATTGGAACAATTCGAGAATAAGCCTAACCCAAACTTAAATGAAACAGAACCCGTTAACTTGGGCAGTGATGAGGAGATTCGAGAAACCATGATAAGCTTCCACGCGGACGAAAAGACTAGAGACGGCTTGATTCAACTCCTATTTGAATTCGAAGACGTGTTTGCTTGGTTCTATGATGACATGCCCGGACTAAGTATGGACTTGGTGGTACACAAGTTGCCAACCTACCCCGGCCATCCACCTGTCCAACAAAAGCAGAGGAAATTTAAAACAGACATGAGTGACAAGATCAAAGAAGAGGTCGCTAAACTACTAAAGGCTGGAGTAATCCGAGTGGTCCAATACACCACCTGGCTGGCCAATGTGGTTCCGGTGCCTAAAAAGGACGGAAAGGTCCGAGTATGTGTCGACTACCGATATATGAATAATGCAAGTTCCAAAGATAATTTTCCACTGCCAAACATACATATCCTAGTTGAAATTTGTGCCAAACATGAGGTACAGTCTTTTGTCGATTGCTATGCCAGACATCACCAGGTGTTGATGGATGAAGAGGATGTAGAAAAGAAATCCTTCACTACACCCTGGGAACATACTGTTACCGGGTCATGACATTTGGTTTAAAGAACGCTAGGGCAACTTATATGAGGGCCATGACCGCCCTATTCCATGACATGATGCATCAAGAGATTGAGGTGTACGTGGATGATGTGATCATTAAGTCCAGAACCCAAAGTGACCATGTGCAGCATATGAGGAAATTCTTCGAACGCCTACACAAATATGATTTGAAATTAAACCCGGCCAAATGCGCTTTGGGAGTTTCATCCGGAAAATTACTGGGATTTATAGTCAGTCGAGGGGGCATCGAGCTAGACCCGACAAATATAAAATCTATTCGGGATCTCCCACCACCAAGAACCAAGAAGGAAGTCATGAGTCTGTTGGGTAGGTTGAATTACATCAGCAGGTTCATCGCTTAGTTGACCCCCACATGCGAGCCTATATTTAAGCTGTTGAAAAAAGATGCAGCTATCAAATGGACAGACGAGTGCCAGGATGCTTTCGACAAGATCAAAGAATATCTGTCGAATCCTCCAGTGTTAGTCCCACCAGAACCAGGGAGACCTCTGTTCCTATATCTGACGGTGCTAGAAAATTCCTTTGGGTGTGTTCTCGGGCAACACGATGCAACCGGGAAGAAAGAGCAGGCCATTTATTACTTAAGCAAGAAGTTCACAAGCTACGTGGCCAAGTATTCTCAGTTAGAAAGGACCTGCTGCGCTCTAACTTGGGTTGCTCAGAAGCTCCGACATTATTTATTGGCTTATATCACCTACCTCATCACGAGGCTGGATCCTTTGAAGTACATATTCCAAAAGGCAATGCCCATAGGAAGATTAATAAAATGGAAAATCTTGCTCACAGAATTCGATATTGTCTATGTCACTCGCAAAACTATGAAAGCTCAAGCATTGACCGATCATTTAGCTGAAAATCCGGTTGATGATGAATACCAACCCCTGAGCACTTATTTTCCGGATGAAGAAATTAACTCCGTTGAAATAATCTCAGAAGGCGCTGACACCTGGAAAATGTTCTTCGACGGAGCAGCCAATGCGAAAGGTATTGGGATAGGGGCGATCTTGATTTCACCCACAGGACAACACTACCCTGCCACAACCGGCCTTCATTTCTTCTGCACAAACAATATTGCTGAATATGAAGCTTGTATAATGGGCATGAACATGTCCACTGACATGGATGTAGAAGAGTTGTTGATGATGGGGGACTCTGATTTGATCATTAAGTAGGCTCAGGGAGAGTGGGAAACTCGAGATGTTAAACTCCTTCCCTACTGACATCATGTGGAGGATCTTAGTAAGCGATTCAGAGTCGTCGAGTTCAGATATATTTCTCGGTGCCACAATGAGTTAGTCGATGCGCTGGCCACCCTATCTGCAATGCTACCCTTTCCGGGTAATGTTCGCATAGACCCATTGGAGATCCAAATCAAGGAAAGGCATGGTTATTGCAACACGGTCGAAGTAGAACCCGATGTCCAACCATGGTATCATGATATTAAAAGGTTTTTAAAGACAAGAGAATATCCAGAGCAGGCCAATGGAGACAAAAAGAGAACCATTCGAAGGCTCGACAGTTTCTTCCTAAGTGGGGAAGTACTATATAAAAGGACTCCCGATCTAAATCTGTTAAGATGTGTAGATGCCGAAGAAGCCAAAAGGATCATGATCGCGGTCCATTCAGGAGTATGCGGTCCCCACATGAATGGGTACGTCCTCGCAAAGAAAATCTTGCGGGCTGGATATTATTGGATGACCATGGAGAGAGATTGTTTCGATTTCATCCGGAAGTGCCATAAGTGTCAAATACATGGCGACTTAATCCATGCACCACCGTCAGAAATGCATCCTATATCGGCACCCTGGCCATTTGTTTCCTGGGGAATGGATGTCATTGTGCCAATCAGGAAAAGGGCCAGAAACGGGCACAAATTCATTTTGGTTGCTATCGACGATTTCACAAAATGGGTCGAGGCAGTCACATTCAAAGATGTCACTGAGAAAGCGGTGGTGGATTTCGTGCATGCTAATATCATCTGTCATTTTGGTACCCCAAAAACTATCATTACCGACAATGCCGTAAATATAAACACTAACTTGATGAGGGAGGTATGTGAACAGTTCCATATAACACACCGCAACTCGACCCCTTACCGGCTCAAAGCCAATGGCGCCGTTGAAGCAGAAAATAAAAACAACAAGAAAATTCTCAGAAAAATGATTCAAACATCCAGGCAATGGCATGAAAAGATTCCTTTTGCATTGTTGGGATAGCGCACGACCGTGCGCACATCGGTTGGAGCTACCCCTTACCTATTGGTTTATGGCACTGAAGCCGTAATACCCGCATATGTCGAAATTCCTTCCCTTCGGATTATTGTCGAAGCAAAAATTGAGGACAATGAGTGGGACAAGACTCGACTTGAGCAATTAACTCTGATTGATGAGAAAAGAATGGCCGCAGTGTGTCACAGACAATTATACCAGCAAAGAATGGCCCGCGCTTACAACAAGAAAGTGCAACCTAGGAACTTCGAAGTTGGGCAACTCGTTTTAAGACGTATCCTCCTGCACCACGAAGAAGCGAAAGGAAAATTCGCCCCAAACTGGAAAGGTCCATACATCATAAGGAAGTTGCTACCAAAAGGAGCGTTATACCTGGGGGACATCGAAGGAAATGACCCTAAAACGGCTGTCAACGCAGATGCCGTCAAAAGGTACCATGTTTGATCCTCCATATATTTTCAAATGTTCTCCGGTTGGGATGACGAAAGCTTTCATTTTCGCTACCCAAACACCATTAACCCTTTTGCAAACCCTTTGAGCTGGTTACTCTTCTTTGATTACCCTCTTTGGAACACGAAGTTGTTATTGGAAAACAAAAAAAGAAGTGTTGAAAAAAATAAATAAAAAATTATGAAATGAAAAAAAATCAATAAAAAAAAATTCAAAAAAGAAAAAAAAATCATCAAAAACGGAAACAAAAACAAAAAGCCCCCTGAACTACATTCGACTTGATTCCGAAAGGATACGTAGGCAGCCTCTCCCTGAGATTCAGTCACACCAAAATAAAAATCCACATTTTCCCAGGAGTTTAAGCTGGGGCAAGTGTAAAGATTCGGCGATGTGTCGCCTGAAAGGTTCCAAAGTTGTAATTCAATACAAATTATTTTTCACCAAAACCCTGTTCAAGTCCTTCCGATCAATGGGCAAAGGTGTCTAATGTTGGAGGATACGGTGTAGGATCTGGCACAAGAAAATGAGAGAAATAAAATGAGAGAGTCTTAGTTAGTGAAAACTTGGAAAGAGCACTACAAGGTGACGGTAAGCACAGAAATTAAAAATGAGAGAGCCTTGTTAGTGAAAACTCGCACAGAGCACTACAAGGCGATGGTGAGAATAGAAATGAGAGATATTAGTTGGTGAAAACCCGCAAAGGGAACCACTGATCGAAAAGGATAATGGGTCACTGACATGGACGCAGTCAGGGGCAAGGTTTCTCAATCTCGAGGTAATAGTTATGATGAATTTCTGAGAGTCGGGCGGTTTACACGGATCAAGCATCCAGTACAAAGGGCATGTCATGTTCATTAAAGTCCGCATGTGCTCCAGATAAGTCCTTCTTTCCTTTCCCCGAAAGGGACACCTCTTGTTTAAATTCGTTGTCCATTCTGTCATTTATTTATTTTTTGAATCCCTTTCGATCTAATCTTTCCCGAAACTAAGGCAAAGAAAAGATGGCAAGACTGATTTACAGGGCTCTCATTTGACACGGGTAATGCAAAAGGCACCCAACCTCGTCAGGGGCATCGAGTCGATCCCGACTGGCCACAATGGCCGATGATTCAAACTCAAAGCCTTGAAAGGAGAAAATCAAATTGAAGTGCCTATAAAGGCGAATGAATTTGATTGGTTAAGCCCCGCGTGGCTAACCATCTTGGCAAGGTTTCAAAAGCTGAAGTATTCCAAATGACCTAAAGTTACAATTGGAAGAAAAGTCAGAAGTGAAAGGCCAATAAAGGCAAAATAATATTAGAAAGGTTAAGTCCCACACGACTAACCGTCGCAAGCAGAATTCGAGGGGCCAAAACTCCTCCCCCCCGATACCCTGGAAATCCACAAGAAAAGCAAGTGAAAAGCCTACAAAGGCCAAACAAAAATGTTGGGTCCCACATGACCGATCGCCATGGTAAAATCTGGAAAGCCAAGGTCCCGGGGATGAGAGATGAAACCCAATCCCAAACAAACAAGCAAGCAAGTGGTTGAGATCTTCATCAAAAGAACTGAGATCAAGCAGTTGAAAGTCAAGGCCGCAAAGCCAACCACCATTTCAAACTAAAGAATTGTTCTTTGTTTGAAAATCTGAAACAAGTGCAACTCGAAAGGAACCATGCAACAAGCAGGTGCAACAAAAAGAAATTGCGCAAGGGCTAGAAGGAGCTTTATATCATTGACTCTAAACAAAGGGAAGTTTCCTCCAAGAAATCTTTTTTCTGCATGCTTAAAAATAATAAAAAAATAATAATAACAAGAAAAGAAGAAGAAAGAAAGAAAAGAAAAACAACAAAAGAGAGAAGAATTGAAGTTGAAAATAACTCAAAGTAGTATGGGGCCACCAATCCCCAACTACACCTTCTCCCGACATGGGTGTACACACTCCCTAGTCGATGCCAATTAAGGGTATACATTCCCTAATTGATGTTTTTCTTTTCCAATCAAGGTTATACACCCACTGGTTGATGATTTCTATTCCAATCAAGGGTATACACTCCCTGCTCGATGATTTCTTTTCCAATCAAGGGTATACACTCCCTGGTTGATTTCTTTTCCCGACGCAAGGTATACACTCCCGTATTCGATGCCAATCAAGGGTATACACTCCCTGGTTGATTTCTTTTCCCGACGCAAGGTATACACTCCCGTATTCGATGCCAATCAAGGGTATACACTCCCTGATTGATTTCTTTTCCCGACGCAGGGTATACGCTCCCGTAGTCAATGCCAATCAAGGATATACACTCTCTGGTTGATGATTTCTTTTCGAATCAAGGGTATACACCCTCAAGTTGATTTCTTTTTTTGATGCAGGGTATACACTCTCGTAGTAGATGCAAATCAAGGGTATACACTCCCTGGTTGATGATTTCTATTCCAATCAAGGGTACACACTCCCTGGTTGATGATTTCTATTCCAATCAAGGGTATACACTCCCTGGTTGATTTCTTTTCCCAACGCAGGGTATACACTCCCGTAGTCGATGCCAATCAAGGGTGTACACTCCCTTGTTGATGATTTCTTTTCCAATCAAGGGTATACACTCCCTGGTTGATGATTTCTTTTCCAATCAAGGTATACACTCCTTGGTTGATTTGTTTTCCTGACGCAGGGTATACACTCCCGTAGTCGATGCCAATCAAGGGTATACACTCCCTGGTTGATGATTTCTTTTCCAATCAAGGTATACACTCCTTGGTTGATTTGTTTTCCTGACGCAGGGTATACACTCCCGTAGTCGATGCCAATCAAGGGTATACACTCCCTGATTGATGATTTCTATTCCAATTAAGGGTATACACTCCCTAGTTGATTTCTTTTCCCGACGTAGGGTATACACTCCTGTAGTCTATGCCAATCAAGGTATACACTCCCTGGTTGATGATTTCTGTTGCAATCAAGGGTATACACTCCCTGGTTGATAATTTCTTTTCCAATCAAGGGTATACACTCCCTGGTTGATGGTTTCTTTTCCAATAAAGGGTATACACTCCCTGGTTGATGGTTTCTTTCCCAATCAAGGGTATACACTCCCTGGTTGATGATTTCTATTCCAATCAAGGGTATACACTCCCTGGTTGATAATTTCTTTTCCAATCAAGGGTATACCCTCCCTGGTTGATTTCTTTTCCCGATGCAGGGTATACACTCCCGTAATCGATGCCAATCAAGGGTATACACTCCCTGGTTGATTTCTTTTCCCGATGCAGGGTATACACTCCCGTAATCGATGCCAATCAAGGGTATATACTTCCTGGTTGATGATTCATTTTACAATCAAGGGTATACACTCCCTGGTTGATTTCTTTTCCCGGTGCAGGGTATACACTCCCGTAGTCGATGCCAATTAAGGGTGTACACTCCCTGGTTGATGTTTTCTTTTCCAATCAAGGGTATACACTCCCTAGTTGATGATTTCTTTTCCAATCAAGGGTATAGACTCCCTGGTTGATTATTTCTTTTCCAATCAAGGGTATACACTCCCTGGTTGATGTTTTTTTTAATCAAGGGTATACACTCCCTGGTTGATGATTTCTTTTCCAATCAAGGGTATACACTCCCTGGTTGATGTTTTCTTTTCAAATCAAGGGTATACACTCACTGGTTTATTCCTTTTCCCGGTGCAGGGTATACACTCCCGTAGTCGATGCCAATCAAGGGTATACACTCCCTGGTTGATGTTTTCTTTTCAAATCAAGGGTATACACTCACTGGTTTATTCCTTTTCCCGGTGCAGGGTATACACTCCCGTAGTCGATGCCAATCAAGGGTCTACACTCACTGGTTGATGATTTATTTTCCAATCAAGGGTATACACTCCCTGGTTGATTTCTTTTCCCGACGCAGGGTATACACTCCCGTAGTCGATGCAAATCAAGGGTGTACACCCCCTGGTTGATGATCTCTTTTCCAATCAAGGGTATACACTCCCTGGTTGATTTCTTTTCCCGACGCAGGGTATACACTCCCGTAGTCGATGCAAATCAAGGGTGTACACCCCCTGGTTGATGATCTCTTTTCCAATCAAGGGTATACACTCCCTGGTTGATGATTTATTTTCCAATCAAGGGTATACACTCCTTGGTTGATGATTTCTTTTCCAATTAAGGGTATACACTCCCTGGTTGATGATTTCTTTTCCAATCAAGGGTATACACTCCCTGGTTGATGATTTCTTTTCCAATCAAGCGTATACACTCCCTGGTTGATTATTCTTTTCCAATCAAGGCTATACACTCCCTGGGATGATTTCGTTTTTAATCAAGGGTATACACTCCCTGGTTGATGATTTCTTTTCCAATCAAGGGTATACACTCCCTGGTTGATGATTTCCTTTCCAATCAAGGGTATACACTCCCTCGTTGATGATTTCTTTTCCAATCAAGAGTATACACTCCCTGGTTGATTATTCTTTTCCAATCAAGGCTATACACTCCCTGGTTGATGATTTCTTTTTTAATCAAGGGTATACAGTCCCTGGTGGATGATTTCTTTTCCAATCAAGGGTATACACTCCCTAGTTGATTTCTTTTGCAACATAGGGTACATAATCCCTAGTTGATTTCAATTTGCAACATAGGGCTCCCAACCCCTAGTTGATCTCACTTTGAGATATAGGGTATCCACTCCCTATTCTGCAGTAACTACGGGTGCACCAGTCTCGGCTTTTCATTGCTTTCAATAATGAAATAGCATAGAGTTTGTTACAATAACTCACAAAATTTTCCTAGTGAAAGCTGGGCCAGAAAATTTCGTTCGTTTGTTTTGATTTTTTGCAGATTACGTTTCTAGGACATTGGAACTCGAGACGACCAAAAGAAGAAGTTTCGATCCAAAAAATAACAAAACAAAAAGAAGAAAGAGAAGATTAAATCCAAAGTGCACAAACGGGGAAGATAGGGACTATTCAGGACGAGATTGAAGTCATCTGTCCAGTATATCCTGCTTTGATCCGAGGAACGATAGGACAAAACCAGCATCTGCGATTAACAAACACCAGGATCCAGGTCAGACTCAGCAAAAGATAAAGACTCAAGACGAAGTTCTAGATAGGAATCTTGTAATTTAGCAGCTGATAGGTTTTAGTTAGTACTTCGTTTTGTACTTGGGTGTAATAAGGAGATCCGCAGCAGTAACAGCAGCAACCGCAGAGAAACCACAGTTACTCGGTAGTCCCAGCTACCAAAACTTCCAGAAATACACTGACCTGATTTCTTTATATCCAAGGATATGTAGGCAACCTCTGAAGCAGGGTTCGGTCAAACTTTTCAAAAACGCTTCACATGGAGCATGCGAATGGGTAAAAGTCGTTAACGACTGCTCACTTTGTCTTTGCCCAAAAACTTTTCGTGTTTCCGAGAAAAGAGGAGCAGTTGTAAGCATGTGATTTTTCACCCACCATATACTCTTACAAAATTCAATAAAGTAAATTAATTTCACAAATTTTTGTTGAATTTTAGTGTTAATTGTTAATTTATTTTGCATTGCATATTCATAATTCATCCTGTAAAATTATTTAAATTTGCGTAATTAGGCGCATCATTATTATCAAGGAATTATATTACATTATTTGTAATTAATTGAATAAAATAACAAACGGATGATGATTATTTGATGTAATGTAGTTTTAATAACTAATTTTCCGAACAAATTGTGAAAATTGATTTTTTCTTTTAAAATATACGAGTGTCAAATTAATTTTTTCACACTTAATTTATTTACCAATCAATCTCTAATTAGACTGAGTTAGAATTAATTAATACATTTTTTGGAGTTTTAAGTTAATTTAATTAATTAAGTGGTTTAGATTAGTTTAAAAAGAGAATTAATCCCACCCAAGAAATACCCAGGCCCAATCCCTATCTCTATGCACTCAAACAACCCAGCCCAAATTCCATAGCCCACCCGGCCTGCCCCTACACTACCCAAACGACCCCGTTTAATTAAGGATCAATCCCACCCATTGATTGACTTAGATCAAACAGCTGGGAACCCTTCTCACACCCACTATAAAACTGTCCAAACACTCACCACCCCCTCATTTCGTTCAAAGCTTAACCCCCAATACCTTAGCCGCACCCCATCCCTCCGTCTCTCTCTCTTCTGTCTCGACCAAACCCTAGCCGCCCTAGGGTTCCGCCGACCGAAAATCGCCTCCGGTGGCGGAACTTCTCCAATCGACCCCAACTTTTAACCAGATGATCCTCACCCTTCCCTCAATAACCTCCCGTCAATGATTCCACCAAAATCTCCCGATTTCAGATCTAAGAATCTGAAAAACCTAAAATTCCACAACATTCAACTTCGAACGATTCGGACCTACATGAGTCAGTTGCTCTTGATAAGCGCAATTGATTCATGTGGGTTTGACTCATTTTCAAACCCTCCGGAATCCGGCCAAGGTCCGACCATTTCACTCTTTCCGGCCAAACCCTTTAATGGGTATTCTCTTTGCCTCCTTGTTATTTTGCATGTTATTAAAACTAAATCTCATGTCAATCACTGTTTTAGGCTATTTCAGTTTATTTGATTTGTTTTTTTTTGTTCTTTTTTTTTTCTTCTCCTTTCTCTTCTTGCTCGTTGATTAATTATTCTTAATCGGTTCTTGGCTGGCTAAGAAGAACCAAAAACAACAAGATGTTTAACTATATGTTGTAATTCCTTTTCGGCATTTTTTTTCTTTTCTGTTAAAAGAAACCTGCTACTATTCGTTTGATATCATTAGGATTAGATTCCGTTTCCTTTACTTGTTTCTCTTAATTAGTTTTGAACCACATTCTAGTTTTATCATGTTTAGTTTCATTCGGTTTGTCGATTAATCACTAAGATTCTTGTTATTAATGGCTTTTAGTATATGTTAATTGATTAGTATAAATTAATCAGTACGTGTTAGTTAGTTGTTTAATGAAGTCGCTTTAGGTTTCAGGTTTACTTAACTTTTTCTGCCCTTAATGTGACTACTATTCTGAAAATTGCTTCCTTTTCTACTTGACTGTATTAATCATCAAGGTAGCCAATGAACTGATTAGGTACTTATTAATTAGGTAATTAGGAGATAATTATACTGGATTAACTAAATATACCTTTGAAAACTAATAGTTTAATTAAAAGACTAACTCTAAGAGCCTAATTAATTAGTTAAGCTTGAACTGGCAGCTAAGATAAGCAATTGACTAAGTCTAAAAAACAAATGATTCACCTAGTCTCACATTTAAATAATTTCAACTCCTTCAACTTAAAACTAACTTAGGTAGCCTCTTGAGTAATTAACTGGAAAAAAATTCTTTTTTTGTTTAAGATAATTAGTTTAGGTTTGATTAACTAAAACAAATCATTTAACCTAAGTTAAGAAAACTAAGTTGACTAACCTTAATTAAGCCCAACTAAACTGATTAATTAATTGATTTACACCTAAGCTTAATAACTGGTTAAGCCTCTGATTTTAGGTAATCAAATTGAATTAACTTAACTAAGTAAGTTAGCCTAAATTAAGGAATTAAATTGATTGACCTACTTTATTTAATTAACTTAAACATAGATAATTAGTATGAAAACTATCTTTAGGCATTTAATCAATTAACCTTTAATTAGTTAACCTAACCTTGGTTAAATAACAACTAGAAGTCACCTAAGGGACATAACTAGTGTTAGTTAACTAGAGTTAAATGATAACCCAAGCAAGTAACCCTGGTTACCTAATGGTAAATACAGGGGCTTCAAGGGGTACATTAGGAAATCAGATTTGCAAGGGTAAATAGGTCTTTTGAAAGCTCTAGAATAGGCGCAATTGTCCCAAAGATAGGGTTGACAGCTGCCCTATGTACTATTGAGTGTTGTTTTTTAGCTTTGGATAGGGAATATTCAAAAGAATATCCCATTCCAAAATATCCTATAAATAGACTTTGTTTTTACATATTCAGGGGACTTTTTTTTGAACCTTGGGCCCTGCTGAAAATCTGGATACAGAAATTTCATATACACACACACAGTAGAAATCCTATAATGAAAGAACACTCGATTAGGTATAGAAATATCTGAAAAAAATCTGGTTTTCTTCAGTCTTGGTATTCTTGAACTTAGGTGGTAGCTGACGGGTTTTTTTGGGTTTTAAAAGTTTATCCGGTTGAAATCTATTTTCTTGTTGGTCTTGCTTCAATTTCTGGTTTTCGAAGCTCTCACTTTCTAGGCTTCTCAACTGCTGGTCTTGTTTCCTGTTAGTTGCTGTGCTGATCTCCAGTTTTTAGCATTTGACCTTTATTTGGTCAAATTTTCTGTTGCTTTACTCTTAAAAAGGTATGTATTAGCTCTTCTTGTTCTCAATGAAATGCTTGATTGGAACTCTCTTCTTTTACTCATTGCTTAAGTTCGTTGTTCTTGATAAATAAGGTTGTTTCTTCTACTGTACGTAAATGTGGTTTTGTAGATGTTTGTTAGCATGATAATGAACCTTTGAGTGTGACAAATACTGTTTTGATATTGGTATTTTTTGGTTGGTATATGTGGTTTAATGAACATTTAGTTAATATTCATAATTCCAAATAATAGAACAAGCTGCACTAGGATGACTGAACCTGGCCTTTTCTATGGTCATATTCTTTCCCTAAGAGTGCATAAAATATGCTTTCAATTGAGTCTCTTTGGTCAATAAATAGATTCAATAAGCAAGTCTCTAGATAGGTTAGTATTAGCACTAGGGTAGATGAGTTTGACTGGTTGATAGTCAAATTCACCCCATAGTAGTGCATAAACACTAGTTGGCTGAAGTTTACCCCTCAAAAGAGTATAAAGGATGTAGTTAAGAAGGACATTAGGGTGAGGAATTTGAATCCTTGAATGGTCAAATTCATCCCCTAAAAATGCCTAGATAATTAAAGTACATATAGTTTAGAATTATGTTAATGGTAGCACTAAGGTAGATGAATTTGACTCTTTTGATAGTCAAATTCTTCTCATAACAGTGCATAAGCAGTAGTTAACTTGCTGGATTTTTCCTTTCAAAGAATGTAAAATGGACAATCAAAGGCTCACTAGAGGAGAAAATCTGGAATCCTTTATGATGATCAAATTTATCCTCTCGAAACGCCTAAATAATCAAGTTAAGGAATTAATATGGAATAAAGGTCCCAAGTATAAAAAAGACAATTCCATAGGTGAGTTGATCCTCCTATGATCACATTCACCCTGAGAAAGTGCGTAAATGATTCTTCCAGATAATATGGTTTGAACACAAGCATTATCAGAATTAAAATTGACCTTCCCGTGGTCAGTTTGGTTCTGGTAGTTGCATAACACTCAATGAATTGGGGTGTTTACAGATTCCGAAGAGAAGGTTCAAACGTAAGGCTTCAAGGGAGTTTCGAGTCAGCAAATTAGTTAGAATTTATTTTTAGTTTCTTCCATTCTGGAAAGTGTATAGTGGCAGTCAAGTTATAACCCCCTCCCTGTATTTCTTGTGCTTTCATTGTAATGTAATTTAAGACTGGACTGTACGCTTAATTTCAATTTTATTCCTGTTCCTGAAATTTCGAGTTTACATTTTTTTGTTCTGCAAATGATATTAAAAACGTATGTAAAATCTGTATAAACACCCTGTTTGGATTTTTATTGGAAAAAATGGCTATTTCAAATTCAGTTCAGCATGAATAGAATCAGTAGATTATCTTGTGTCTCATAAATCTGTGAAAATCAATGTATCCATACGTGTGAATTTTAAGCTTTTAGAAACATGAGATCGGTTTGTTTTAAATTGATAAGAATCATTGTCGCAAAAAAATATATTAATAAGACTGCATGTGGTTCAATATTTTTGCTAGAAATCATAAGAGTTCTGAAAGTAGCATGATTTTTCTTTGCCAATCCATTTCAGAATAAATGAGTATTTTAGATTCATGTTTAGGCTGCCAAAAATGGAAAATCGGGAATTCCTAACACCTTCTCCCGGGTTAACAGAATTCCTTACTCGAATTTGTAGTCGCAGACAAATTAAAACAGAGTCAAAATTTGCTCAGTTTGGGATTTAAAACAAAACGGTGTCCCGAAGCATCGTCAAAAATCCGGGTGGCGACTCTGAAATAATAATAAGTCCAGAAACCGAATAATATCACTTTTATTGGAAAAACTCCTTTATTACCCTCACCGCTGAAAAAGGAGGTGTGACAGCGTTGACCGCAGGGCATGGATTGATTTCATAGACAACGAGCATGCGCTGGGGCGCAGCCCGCCGAGAGATGCTTTTGGGATCTTCCAGCGGCTGGATGCTGGTGAGAGATATCGACGGGGCGGCATAGGCACAAGCACACTTGTCACTTGGCACGACCAAGACCACGGGACTATCCATGGCAGTAGGAACTGAGAGGCTTTCCAGGATGCCATGGGTTGCTTCCAAGGGGTCGTGGGCGGCTTTCCTTGTAACAGTACTGATACGTAAAGCTAAATACCCTCACATGGATTAGAATGTCGAAATGAGAGTAGAGAAACATGGAAGACGTAAAATATCAATAATGTTTAAATGCCAAGTTAAAACATAAACAAATTTTCAAATAAACATTAACATTTTTGGTTGGGTGATCATAATGTACCGATCACCACCATGCACATGGCATGGAGTCCGATCACGGCTGGATTGGCTGAGCCGTCTGACCATGAAGTATGTTGTTTGACATGGTAATATGAATCAATTACAATAAAAGGAAGGACATACCACCATACTCATGGCATGGAGTCCGATCTCTGCTAAATCGGCTAAGTCGTCTCAGCACGACGTGTGTGGATCAACATTGAAATAGGAAGGAGGAACCACCATGTGCGTGACATGGTGTCTAATCTCTGCACGTTTGGCTCAGCCATCTCCCACAATGTCCTCTGTGTCGGCATGGGTATACGAACGGATGCTAGCAATAAATGCATCCCAATCAAGGGGAATAATCCCATCATAGTGCAAGAGAATTTTTTTCTCAATCATCTGCTGACCAACACCTGTAGTTTTGGGCGTGGACGTTTACAACCCACCCTTCATTCCTCCCCTAATGATACTCCCAAAATATTTTTGTACATAAAAGGGGAAAATAAAAATATAGATATTCATCTTATAGCCTTTCATTACATCTTTCATTCCATTGACACTCTTGGCCATACATAATAATCTTCATTCTTGGCACGATTGCCACATTTCATATTTCATACCTTTATTTCATAACATATGCCTTAAGTTATCGGAAATCATAGAAATGTATTCAACTCAATGGAAGACGATAACTTCATATTTATGCGCAAATGGCAACTCAAAAGTAAGCACTAAAACATTTTCAAGGAATGGAGCATGGCGTTGGCAATTACGACATGTTTATAGTTTCATAAGCATTATGGTTACAAACATTTGAAACATTATGGCTAAAAACACATGAATGGCTACATTTGAAACATTGAGAAAAGACTAGAGCATAATGGTTGCAATGTAATATAATTCAAGATCATAAGCCATTGAAATATCAATATTACTTGAAACATTTTCCCGAAGGAGAGTACTATAATAGGGAAAATTGGAATATGACTTTAGTACATAAGCATTTGTGCAAATAAACCATTAGAAGCAAATCGGAACAATATGAGTACGAACGTGAACAGACCATGCTAGGAGTTTACAAGGAATTCATGAAATCCGATTTTACTGAAGGAGTGTAGCTAACATACCTTAATCGATCTCCCTTATGATCCCTACTCAGTTCCACTACTCGAAACAGTTCAATATGCATCATCATAATTTAATGAAATCACTATTAGTAGGAATTTCTCATATTTTAAGTCTTTTAGGTATTTTATCAAGTACTTAGTGAGCATTCTTGTCTACTACTTCCTACAATGGAATTTCCTCATCCTTCCACAAACCTCCATGACCAAAATCAACCCATAGTCTTGAAAAACCTAACAACATCCATTGGCACATGCATACCCAACCATTAGCTTCCAACGCACCAGAATCACATCCTCTACTGTTCACACACACAAATTTCGAAATAGAGGGCTTATAGCTTCCGATCACCATTCCATAAGGCCCAAAATAATAAATTATTTACTTAAACACATTACAAACTTTGCATCAAAACTAGGGATAAGCTCTTAACTTGTATGTTGAAGATCTCGTATGCTCCCTTCCTTGAATCCCCAAGATTAGAGCAAGAAATAAAGAGTAGCATTGTTATAGCTCCCCCACTCTCTCTCTATCTCTCTCTCTCTCTATAGAGTGTTATCTCTCAATATTAAATAATATTATTCCACTCTAAAATAACCCCTTAGGTCCATATATCAAAATAGATTTAGGTTATGAAATAGATCTGCGATCAGCAAAATAACCCACAAAATGGCCTTCAATAATCTAGGTTGGCCTTGTCAGATCGGCAAAGAATTCATGGCAGCAGAACAAATCCGCGACGGATACACAATCAGCTGATATCCGCAGTCACATAATGGACAACAAAATGTCCCTCAAAATTGAGTTTCTTCTGACTCAGTCCATGATGATTCCTTGGTCAGCGGAGCATATCCGCTATCGAATAATGGCCCACATAATCTCCATTCTCCACAAATGTTTCTACCAACTCCACGTTGCCTTGCAATTGCAAAAATCCATACAACGGCGAGCTTATCTAAACCTCCAAACATATTAGCTTATATTGTTACCATGAAACCTCAAATCCTTGGCGAACATTTACGTGGCCTTACATCTTCCCCTGCTAAAGAACATTCATTATCGAATTAGGGTTAGAGTCCGCCATAGACACCTAATATGACTTAAATCTTCAATCGCAAACCAAAAGTTCCAAACTGCTAACTCCCAAAATATTTGACAATTTCGGCAGAGTTTCCCCCTGTTTCTAGGCCTACCCGCCTTTCAGAGAGCCAAAAAAACAAATCCTAACAACATATCCACAATTTAACGATGAATCAAAACATATAAATAGCACCAATCTCAACATTACAAGCATTACATTAACAAAGAGGGCATCTCAACATAAGTTGTACGAGTTTAACACATTACTCATATCTAGTACACATGTAAAAAAATTTTAAAACACAACCATTGGGTTATACAAGAAGTGGGGACATTTTCTTTTCCTATCTTCCTCGGCCTCCTAGGTGACCTCTGCGACATTGTTGATTTTGGCATAGCACTTGGCAGAGGCAATCTCTTTATTCCTCAACTTCTGAACTCGTCTATCAAGGATGGAAATAGGAACCTCTTCATGGGTCAAACCCTAAAAAATTCCAACATTCTCCACATGGTCAATGAGTGACAAATCCCCAAATCACTTGCTTCAACTAGACACATGAAACACGGGATGCATGGAGGAAAACTCTTGAGGTAATCAAGCTCATAGGTTGCTTGGCCAATTATCAAGCTTACTACCAAGAGTTCTAACATGGATAATCATGCGATAACATCGTTGATTTGACTACATGAGACCTAAAGTCAACTAGTAAATATGGATAGTGTGAGATCCGTTTATATGATCCTAAGATGTAAAAGAAGTGATTTATTTAGGTATGTGATATAAGGGAGGCATGACTGGGAAGATATATGTGATAATATAGTTTACTCTTAGGAGACGAGGAGTTACGAAAGAGATAGTTATGAGTTCTTTATTCCATATTTTTGAATACAGATATGGAGAAATAGTAAATGTTTGAATAAACATGTAAAAGATCTAGTACATATGTGCCTTATTATGTAATGATAAGTCTACAGGGATATAGCCAACTACGTGTCATAAGATGCCTTCTTGAGTGTATGGAAAATCAGTCGGACTCGATGTGAGAAGATCCTTGCACCATGAAATGTGATAGGGGTTTTAAAAATATACGATATTGCATTATACTTAACGACAATTGGCATAAGGAATCTAGCGCCCAAGCTTACGAGATTGAAGAATAGGTGGAGAACTTATGATGGTATAACCTTAGAAACTTAACCCTCCCAATAGTCGGTCTTATGCGAAAGGAATAGAGATATGGTTGACTTGTCCCTAAAGTTGATAAGTTCAAGACATGTGTCAAAATCTGGAGCATCCACCTGTAAGTGGGGAAGGAAAAGCCACAAAAAGTATACTTAAGTTCAACCACACAAGAGTGAGTGATGCGCCCCTTTTTCTCACAAAATAGGGTTTCGACATGTGAAAACTCTTTTAAATGAGGTATTAAAAGAGGAGAGTCTCCATCTAATAATTTTTAAGTTGCGTTTGGGAACCTATTTGCAAATGACTCTTCTTTAACTAGTCTACATCACCAAAGATCGGGTAAGGGATCAAGTTACCTTAGGGAGAAGGTGTTAGGAATTCCTCGAGGTCCACAACTGTGGGTCTCAGCCAAACTTTAGATTATGTGGATCAGTTTATGCGATCAAATAAATGAAGAGAGCTCAAAATTTAAGAGTTCTATTATAAAAGATTTTGAACAGAGGGGTACAACTATTTTTGATTCTAATAGAAAAGAAAGAAGGGGGGAGGGGTCCTATATTTTTTAGCCTAAAGGATCACCCCGTGCAACATAAATAATATCTCGTAACTCCCTCGAGATGGGGTGTTACTCATATTATTCAGCGCGCACATATTATTATCTCCTGCTATCATATTAATATATTAAAGTTTTTTACCTAAAAGCTCTCTAACTAAATTCTAAGACGTGCCCTACGCGTGCACTACCCGTCCCATACCTATGGTCCAGGAGGTTTTGTACCTCTATTTGGATGGTTCTAGACCTTATCTAGGTTGCTCAAAATGATAAAACTAACCGACATTCAAAACAAGTAGGACTTCATGTAAAGACAAATAAAGGCCCAAGTTAGCCTCCACATATAAACAACAAATGCACGCGGACAATTTAGGCAGTACATGGTTTCAAAATTACGACTTGAAGTCTTATAGGCATGGTTTCTGGTGATTCGAAATTCCAGCATCGTATATGCAAAATCATTGCTTTAAATGGCTTAGGCAAGGTGACGGTAAACTATTTGTAAGCTTAGTATTATTAGTGTGAATTTTATAAATATGCGCCTTAGGAAGGTGACATTGTCCTATAGGCATGATTTCTAGTAGTGGCGTAGCTAAGCAATGAAACAGTTTGGGAGTCCAACATTGACAGGTTAATATCATAAACAAAATTTACGCGAGTGATAATATCCTTTAGGCAGTATCTCTAGCAATTGACAATCAAGCCTGATTTTTCATAACATTTTATCCCTATAGGCATATTATCTAGGCGGGGCAGTGTGACAATAATAATAATAATAATAACTAATTAGTAGATTAAGGTCCTATAGACATGATATCTAATCGTGTTGAATAGCAGACATGGAACATGTGTAGCAAATATCGGAATTTACATGTTTGACAAGTTAAGTGAAGTGTGTGCATGACTCATATAGGCATGATGTCTATTGGTGTACAGAAATAAAACTTGCTAAACAACAAGTAGAGCATACAGACCCTATAGACATTTTCTCTACCCTTTCATAAAAGTATTAGAATACTCCCAGCTCCTTTTTACTAATTTTCCCAACATCCGATTTTACAAGTTATTACAAATCACTATTAAATAATTACAAGCCCAAATACAATAGAGATAACCCAACAATACATCTGGGTCTTCGAATAGGTTCAATACTTCATGCAGATAGCAGAACCACACTCCATGCGCAACCAGTATACTTTGAGAACCTCAAGAACAAAGGCATGCCCAACATACCAGGCTCAAACGATGCTAATTCTTAAGCTAAAGGATGCTAAGTTTGGACATACAACTAACAGAACTAGTCTTAAACTTCAATTAGCAAATAATTCTAAGCAAGATCATGCTCAAATTTGGAGAACATATAAGACACATTGAGTTAAGTTCATGTTTATCACACCCAAAAAAGAGTTTGATAGTGATCAGATTGACCACCTTAGGGCAGTATGCCAATTCAATGAGTTTCAAAGTAAAGTATGAGCCAGAAACAACCTAAAGACCTCTAGACAGAATTATGCAGATAAAGCAGGTAGAGTACAATCCCTATGAGAAGATTTTAACATGAGAACCTTGTGAGAAGGTGGTGGAAAACAGTACAACAATATGTTAGTGGGCACAATTTGGCAAACATCATTTAGTCGATCATGGAATTTAACATGGTGGACATTAACTATAACACAAATATTCTACAGAACTAACATGTCAACTATAGAATAATATGACAAACAGACATTGGGATTCATGTCAGTCAACCCACATGATATAAGAACAACACCTTGGATTTATCCAAGAATCAAATGTTGAGAGTACAGGATTGACATGTCAAGGAATACAATTATCAAAGTTATAAAACCTGCTTGGCTAGAAATGCAACAACATGGAAAAGTTCAAAGATCAGTTTGCATAAAGTTAAAGATTACACATGAAGGACTTAATAGGAAAGCTTCATCAAATAAGACCATGGGCAAGAACTTTCTACACAAGTCCCAGAAATCCAGGGCATAATTGTGAACTCGTAGCAGGTAAAAGAGATGACAATCTAGGCTAACATGAGCATAACCACTAAGACAGAACCTAAGAAGAACAAGAACTATTTGAATCAACTACACAAAGTGAAGGTATACTACGCATATTGACCTATCATTTTTGATATTAGAGAACATGGAACTGCAGAACATTCATTTAGATAATATAATTACTGAAAGCATACATCAGTACAATGATGGAAATTATCAATTAACAAAGAAGCCTAAGGCATGCTTGTCTAAAAGTTCAAACAGTGTTGGCACGCAGAATACACATACACGATCAAGTATAGAAGTAATAATTAAGGCTACAGAGAATCAAGAATGCTAACCAGTTGCGAAGATAAACGAGCAAAATAGTGAAGAACTTAGAATATCAGTAGAAGTAATTGAGAGAGGACAATAGAACCCCAGAATCCCCGATTCTTTAGAGTTCACAAGAGTCTCAAGAAGGGCTCCGAGCAGTGCTTGCACCGGAGGAGGTCGTTTAATGGTATTATGGCCTTGGATTTCAGCCGACTAAGAATTCAGCAGTTTAGAAAGTATTCGAGTGTAGCAGAGTTAGTGAGTGAAAGAGAATAATAGTGAGAACAATAACAATAATTTTAGGTCTGTCCTAAGGGGAAATTGGGGAGGGGTTTATATACTGACAGATTAGGATGAACAAACATGAAAAATAATCAAATAAACGTAAAAAATAAAGGAAAAGATCACATGCAATCAATAATAAAACCAGTAAAAGAAAAATTAGAATCCAAACCCTAGTTGGAGTCGAATTTAGGGAAAACCATTCACAAGTCTCAATCAAGAAAAAATCACTGGGGATACACCATATATAAGAGAAATTTTCTCTTCATTGGTGTATAGAACCATAATCGCACCCAGAACAATAGAATCAAAGCCAGATATATGAGAATCGAACTTACCATAAGTAAAATGGTAAATAAAGTTACCATAAATGAGTGATAGTAGTGGAAAAGGTAAGTTGGATCCGCGTATAAACGCGTACAGGGAAGGAATAGGAGAGAACCTCCATGGTCGGCTAGGGTTAGTATGAGAGTGTAGAGATGAGAGAATACAGAGGTGACTGAGTAGGGTAATGGGTCTCTAGGGATTGGGAGAGGGGTTATAAGGAGAATTGGGGATTTATTATGGGTCGTTGATCATTTAAGATCAACGCCCATGATAAAAAACAGAGTGGGGCAGGTCGTTTCAATGGGTACCAACCGGGTCGAGATTAAGGGGTCATTTGGTTTGGGCTGGAAAATTGGGCCAGGGATTTTGAGGTATTTGGGCTGCTAATGTGGTCTGAAAATAACCCACAATTGGGCCACAAATTAAAATACACGAAATTGTTGATAAAATAATTAATAGATAATAAAATATTAATTTTAAAATAAAGTGATTGAAAAATAATAACTTAACATTAAAAAAGAAAATAAAAAGTTAATTGTCATAAAAGTATGTAAAAAATATAATTATGTACGTCACATAGGCTATTATTGCAAAATTGTGTAAATGGCCTAAAATTACTAATATAATTATGTAAAACGAGGTAAAAAAATTGTGAAACCTATATGTGGATACAAATAATAAATTTGGACAGTTAAAATCTTTACAAAATAATTTAAGGGATAATTAATAAATATTCAAGTAATTTAAATGTAGGAAAATTAATTTAAAAAGCTCTAAAATTATGGAAAATTATAAAAAGTGCTCGTGTAAGTATTATAAATTAAATAATAATAAAAATGATATTTTGAAAGTATATATATTATTTAAAAAATATATGAGGGCAAAATTAGGTATCAACAACTGCTCCTCTTTACCCGGGAATGATGAAAGAGTTGTCGGGTAAAGAAAATGATGACTGATTTTGACCGAATTAGGTGATTTGAAAAGTGGAGGCCGAAACCCGGTTCCTGAGTTGCCTACATATCCATAGTGTTACGAGAATCAGGTCCTGTGTAGTTCTGGATCCAACAACGAATGAAACTGACGGAGTTGTTATAGGAGTGATCGTATGCTTCGGAAATGGTTGTTTTGGGTAGGACGGTATCATATAAGTTTATACGGAATCTGAAACATTACAGATGTACCTCAGAACGAGTATCTGAATGGTTATCAAGTAAAAGTGGGTAACTGATGGTGGTTGGTTACGTTTGAAATAACTGTAAGATGTGAACATTGTGAACGAAAACTGGAGCAAAGTTTGCTCCTGTTAAGAGGACGGTTACTTCCTGGGTTACCTGCAAAACATAAAACACGATGCATGCAATTATACAAATTATGGATAGAATTTAAACATGATGCAAATTCCCTTTGGACCATGAAGGTTGTCTTTGGACGGTGAGGATAATGTCCTTAGACCATGATGTCCTAGGCCATGAATCATGTAATAAGAGATTGGCCATGAAATGATGTCCTCGAGCCATGAGAATGGTGCATCTGAACCATGACGCCTTTTAATAATGATGTGCCATTTTGAGAGATTCTTAGGCCATTGAATGGTGTCTTCCGGCTATGAGGATGATGCCTTCAGACAATGACGCCTTTGGGGAAAATGGTAATGTTTCAACCCATGAAATGCAAAGACATGATGTTTTGTCATATGCGAAGATACGACAAGATAAAGCTTAGTCTTGGGTAGGGCGAGGGCAGTGCTTAGCTCTGGGTGAGTAGAGGATAATGCCAGGTTTTAGATGGCATAATGGAGATAACATTTAGTCTTTGAGGAAAAGGCAGTGCTTAGACATATGCAAGAAGGGGGCAGGGCTTAGCCTCGTGCAAATAGGAGACAATTCTTAGTCTCATGCAAAGAAAGGCAGTGCTTAGCCTTATGAAATTAAGGAGGCAGGGCTTAGTCTCATGCAAATAGGAGACAATGCTTAGTATCATGCAAATAAGGCAGTGCTTAGCCTTATGAAACTAGGGAGGCAGTGCTTAGCCTCATGCAAAATAGGATACAATGCTTAGTCTCTTAGAAGAAAGGCAGTGCTTAGCCTTATGCAGTTAAGGAGGCAGGGCTTAGCCTCATGCATAATAGGAGACAATGCTTAGTCTCATGCGAAAAAAGGCAGTTCTTAGCCTTATGCAGTTAATGAGGCAGGTCTTAGCCTCATGCAAAGTAGGAGACAGTGATTTGTCTCATGCCAAGAAAGGCAGTGCTTAGCCTTATTCAGTTAAGGAGGAAATTCTTAGCCTCATGCAAATGGGAGACAATGCTTGGTCTCATGCAAAGAAAGGCAGTGCTTAGCCTTATGTAGTTTAGGAGGTGATGCTTAACCTCATTCAAGTAGGAGAAAGTCTCATGCAAAGAAAGGCAATGCTTAGCCTTATGTAGTTAACAATGAGTTATAGTGAGAAAGCAAAGTATTTCTTAGGTGAAGATGTGTTGAGTTTGGCAACTTTGTCGTTATTAAGATAATGATTTTGATGCGTGTATGTATTTGCGAATATTCCCGTTATGTTCATTGTGCCTGCATCCAAAGAAAAATCGTGAGTCTTGCCGGGAAGGTTGGTCCGTGCTTTCGCCTTCTCGCTTTGATTTTCCTCCTTTCTTGAGATCCTATTTGAGTTACCTTGGGCATCATCTGGCTGTTTATAAAACTAAAGCTTTCAAAAAAGAAACATGCGTGCATTTGATGAATATGGTTATTTGAAATATAGTGGTATGAAATATCAAGTAATTTAGATGAACCAATTACTGTGACATATTTTAGAGACATTGCAACCTCTTTGCTTTGGAATTTTGAGGGTCTTCCTAAAATTTCTGCCGCTATTTCTAACAATGGTAAAAATGAAGATTCAATTGAGATGTGACCGAACCCACAGGGCTGCCTATGTCTCCCCTCTTAAGCGGGAATAGGGTCAAGCGTAGTTCAGTTACATCAGATGAAGAAATGTAAACAATCTAAACATAGTATCTCTTGACTGCGTTTGAGTTGATAGGTTTTTGCCAAATTTCTCCGTCCATTTCTGCAAGTATGAGTGCCCCTCCTGTTAGTAATCGATGAACCATGTAGGGCCCTTGCCAATTGGGTGTGAATTTACCTTTGGCTTCATCTTGATGTGGGAAGATCTTCTTTAGCACCAACTGTCCGGGTGTGAATTGTCTAGGCCTGACCCTTTTGTTGAAAGCTCTGGACATTCTGTTCTGGTAAAGTTGACCGTGACATAACACATTCATTTTTTTCCATCAATAAGTGCCAGTTGTTTATAACGACTTCGTATCCATTCCGCATCACTTAGTTCTCCCTCTTGTATGAATCTCAAAGAAGGAATTTCTTCGGCGGGGATAACGACCTCAGCACCATAGACCATCAAATAACGAGTTGCTCCGGTTGATGTGCAAATTATGGTACGATATCCCAGTAGGGAAAATCATAATTTTGCGTGCCATTGTTTGTGATTATCTACCATCTTCCTTAATATCTTCTTGATATTCTTGTTGGCAGCTTCCACAACTCCATTCATTTGCGGCATGTATGTTGTTGAATTCTTATGCTTGATCTTGAAGGTTTCACACATGGATCTCATCAAATCACAGTTAAGGTCGGCGGCGTTGCCGGTGATGATTGATTCTGGTACCCCGAATCGACAAACGATACTATCCCTAACAAAATCTGCAACGACCTTCTTAGTTACAGCCTTGTAAGATGCGGCTTCAACCCATTTTGTGAAATAGTCTATGGCCACTAGAATGAACCTATGCCCATTTAAAGCGGCATGTTCGATTGGACCGATGACATCCATACCCAAGATGAAGTCAGGCTGATAAAGATAAGAGTGTTCTGGAGTCTTCGTTCGCGGAGCAGCTGTCCCGTACCTCAGAGGAGATTAGAGACTTGAAGAACTTGTTGGGGAAGAAGGAGGAATACTCAGGCGAGCTCGTGCAATCACTCACTTGTAGTCAAGAAGACCTTCATAGGGATTTAGACAAAGCTCAAACTTTAGAGGAGTCGATTGTTCCATTAAGGGCCGCCCATGAAGCTGCGGAAGCGGAGAAGGACGGATTGAGAGCTGAGCTTCAAGTATGGGCAAAGGATTATGAAGATTTGGAAGAGGTGGATGCTGTCGATGTGAGCTGGGCGTATATGAATTCTCACCATGACACATTGATGGAAATGAATCAAGAGGGTTTTGACCTTAGTACTGAAATAGCCAAAACTAAGGAAGCCATGAAGAAGGATCAACGAGGTCATAACCTCTCTTCTCCTGATGGTGAGATTCCAGCCGCTCATGCCTCTTCACTCCAGTTGCCCTCGCTCCTTCTGCCCACTGAAGTCAACCCCTCTCTTGAAAAGATTTAGTTGGTTTATCCCTTCTTTTTTCTTTTTCTTTGTATAAATTGGTGGTTGCCCCCAGTCCCATCGGGGGTAAATTTGGATTTCCATAAAGACCCCAAATGACAACTTAGGGGCACCACAATGTATATAAAAGTTTTATACGGCTAAGTATAAGTTAATACTTACTTTTAGCCGTTTTAATATATAAATATTAGTTCGACTGTTGTTGAGTTTCTATTTCACTCTTTAAGTCTTTTGCATGCTTCATTTTTTGAGGTTTTAGTTTTACCTTTGAGTTTTGCATGGGGAATGATTTAGACTACTCGTACCTTTTTTGTAATAGGCACGGTGTCATATCAAATGTGTGCCTTTTTGTAGTATGCAAAGTTTATGGAAGAGGGCCCTTTATAATTGACATGAAGAAGACGTCTCAACTTCATGATAATGCAATAGAGTGATATGAGTTTTACACATGTTTAAGAATGTCTCCAAGGAAATTGTTTTGTTTGAACTTCCATGACATTTTGCATGTGTTTGGTTATCGTCTAAAACTCATGTTTGCAACTGTTTTTGTTTAACAAATTTGATATACTCTTGTATTTCATAACTGTTTTTCATAAGTAACATATTTTCGATATTATCACAAGGAAACAACTATTTTTTACTACTAACAGTTTTTATAAAATTGGGGTTTTTACCCGCAACTGTTTTGGAAACAGTTTTCTAATAAGTACGAGGGAAATATTTTCTTATTCGTAACTGTTTTTATTTGATAACAGTTTCTTGAACAAATACAAGGATTTAGATCTTTCATCCATAACTGTTTTATTCGTGAACAGTTTTTTGAATGAGTACATTGATGACGATCTTTTACCCCTAACTGTTTTTTTTACAACAACTTTGAATAAGTATAAAGATGTACATTTCTTTCTCGTGAATAATATTCTTCCTTTCAACCGGAATATGTTCGAAGGTTTTTGCTTTTTGCATTAGGCTTTATATTTGGATGGCTCTTTTGATTTCTTTCGATTCTGCTCGTGTCACTTGTCTCGTTGGGTAGATGGGTCTTCAGGCTCGCGCTTTTGAATTTTTTATAGTCTTCTTTGCTTCGTCTTAGCCTTCCATACTGTATAGTCCCCCAAGTGTTTGAGCTTTGAAGAATGAAATCTCGAGCACTTGATTATTCCTTTCTTGTGGTCTTTTTCCTGAAAAGGAAAAGCATTCCGGACTCGAAGGTATATAGTATTTTAGATGATGACTGCTTAACCCTTTTAAAACGTCCATCAGAAATTGTAACCCTAGACTGGGAATTGTGTTATTTCCTCGCGTCTTTGTAGGTCTAATATCATCATCTGGTGATGGGTTAGCTTTGCGCCTATCATCTAAAAGAGTTAGTAAACTTTTTAAATGTTCAAAATAAAATCGAATGTGTGATATCTGACGGTGGGTATTCTTTTCTTTTAGAAGTAATACTTCCTTAGATGGATGGCGTTCCATCTTGTTGGTAGAACTTTATCGTCCATAACTTCCTACTCATAAGCGCTTTCCCAGCTATGCATCGGATTTGGTAAGGTCCTTCCCAGTTTGAATTTAGCTTTCCTGCACCTGCTTTTTTCATTGATTGAAAGACTTTATTGAGGACGAAGTCCCCAATATTAAAGTATCTGAGATGACCTTTACGGTTGTAATAACGCTCTATGATTTTCTTTTGAGCTGCCATCTGTATCAATGCTGCTTCTCTCCGTGGTTCGAACAGGTCCAGGTTGGTCCTTAATTCGTCGTGATTTTCACCTTCCATGGCTGTTGAGAACCTTATGCTTGGTTCGCCAATCTCCACGGGTATTAAGGCTTCTAAGCCATAAGCAAGTGCGAACGGAGTTTCTCCCATGGGTATCTTTGAAGTTGTTCTGTATGCCCATAGTACCGCTGGTAACTCATCATGCAAGTTTCCTTTGGCTTTATCCAACCTCTTATTTAGATTGTTGATGATGACCTTATTGGTTGACTCAGCTTGACCACTAGCCACAGCGTGGTACGGCGTTGAAGTGATCCGCTTGATTTGCCAACTTTCGAAGAATTTTGTGATTTGGGAGCTTATGAATTGTGGGCCATTATCACACACGATTTCTTTTGGTATTCCAACGTGACATATTATGTTTCTCCATAAGAAGCTTTTAACTTCCTTTTCTCGCACTTGTTTGAACTCTTCTGCCTCTACCCATTTTGTAAACTAGTCGGTAAGCACGAGTAAAAACCGTACCTGTCCTTTAATTGTGGGAAGAGGTCCCACTATGTTCATACCCCATTTCATGAAAGGCCATGGGGATATTATTGGATGTAATAATTCTTCTGGTCGATGCATGTTATTGGCAAACCTTTGGCATCTGTCACATTTGGATACAAAATTCTCGGCTTCTTCTTCCATCTTAGGCCAATAGTATCCAGCTCTGATTAGTGTTTTCACTAAGGATCTCGCCCCTGAGTGATTTCCATAGTGTCCTTCGTGGACTTCTTTCATCACAAATTCTGTTCGGTTAGGTCCGAGGCATTTAGCTAGGGATCCTCCGAACATCTTGCAAGAAAGCGAGTTGCGAATAAGGCAGTACCGTGCAGCTTTGCAGTGAAGTGCTTGAGCCGCTTTCCTATCTTCAGGTACGGTGCCATTCTGCAAAAAATTAAGAATTTCGTTTCTCCAGTCCTAGGTTAGGTTGTTGAAAGTTACCTCATTCCTGTCCTGGTCTATTATTGAATGAAATAGTTGAATGACAATTGTATTGTCTTTGTTCGTTACTTCCGTGAATGCTGCGAGGTTAGCTGGTGCATCTGTTTCTGCATTTTCCTCTCTAGGTATTTGCATTACCTTCTCTGTTATGAATTTTATCACGAGCTCTTCTGATTTTTCAAGATATTATTGCATTCTAGTCTCTCGAGCGATATAAGTCCCCTGTACCTGATTTACTACCAGTAAGGAGTCGTTGTTGATCACAATTTGCTCGTTTGAGATCTCCCGTGCGAGTTCAAGACCTGCAATAATAGCTTCGTACTCTGCTTCATTGTTAGTGATAGGATAACACTTTATAGCTTGCCATGTCTTTTCACCCCTGGTGATATCAAGATTATGCCTAAGCCGACGCCTTTTATATTTGAAGAACCATCGGTGAACAAGGTCCATAGGCATGGATTAACACCGTTAAAGAGTTGTAACTCTTTTTCTACTTCAGATACTATGCTATTACTAAAGTCAGCAACAAAATCAGCTAGTATTTGAGACTCAATTGCAGTCCTAGGCTGATAGATTATTTCATGCTCACTTAATTCTATGGCCCACTTGGCTAATCTTCCTGACAATTCCTGTTTATGAAGAATATTTATTAAAGGATACGAGGTCACAACGGTGATTGGGTGGCATTGAAAATAGGGTAGTAATTTTCTAGATGCCATTATTAAAGCTAAGGCTAACTTTTCCAGATGTGTATATCTAGTCTTAGCTGTTTAACCAAAGAATTAGACCCTTTGACTAAATCTTATTTTTAAGATGAATACGGGTTACTGATAATCAAGATAGTGGGAAAAATGAATAATAGACAATATTACAGAAATAAAAGATCGAAGTTGATTATATTTGAGAATCAGATGCCTTTACAAGTTGTATTCCCCTGCCTTATATAGGAGATTCTTATAACGTACGACTCCTACTATGGTTACTCATTAATGACTAATTAGAACATTAATGAGGCCTTACAAAGGATAACGGTAATAGGGGTTCATTTACATAACGTTCGAGTAATCAATCGTCGGTTCTTGAATCTGCCCGTAGCTTTGTGTAGATTCATTTTGACTGTGCCTCTCTCCCTTTTTGAGCAAGTTGAATTTCCCGTGGCTGATAAGTTCGTGGGTTTACTGCACCGTTCCTCTTTTTACCGTACCTCTTCAAAGAGTTACGTCCAGCTGTCGTGTTTTCCTGTGTCCACGTGACTGGCTGAGTTGTCAAAAGTTGGCTTACGTGTGAAACTATTTTTACCAATACAGATAGTACCCCCACTTACCATATATTTAACGATTAATATTTGGTAAGTGGATATTCATTTATGGAAGGAATATTTTGCCGCCGCTTTTCCTCGAATCATTGTACCCTTTTCTTCACCATAGGCATCGTTTGTCACTTCCATTTAATGCTCATACCACGTGTCCTTTTCGGATTGGTTCTGCATTTACTCAGCACCTTTTAGGGCTTTTTGCGACAGTGCCAGTCCTGAAGTGACATCTTCAATTATGACTTTTCATCATTATTTTCCTTTTTCATCATGTTTGACGGTTGTCTTCAAGTATAAATACATGTTTTATTTTCTTTGCTTCCACGAAACACTTTTCTAATTTTATTTTTTGTAAAAAAAACTTTCTTCTTTGCCTTTGTAAACATGTCTTCTTCAAACCAACCTCAAAGAGTAATAAACCTTGAAATTTTAACGCCAGCTTCTACTCCGACTAGGAGTCGGAAGGGTGGTAGACCTAGAAGTCTAGGATCCACTCCTTCGAAGGGCTCCTCTTCTTCTCAGATAGTTCCTCCTCCTTCCACTAGATCTCCAGTTTCTCCGAGATTTAGGGTTTCTCGGTCTTTGTCTAGAGGTAGAGGCAAACGCCTTCATGAGCTTGGGGTCGATGAAATTATCCCTGCTGAGTTTTTTTTTGCTAGGGATAGTCAAGTTCTTGTAGATCAATCTTCTTCTCTTGATAGTGTCGAAAGATATCCAACCCTTATAACTGAGGCAGATTTCCCTTGTTCTTAGGGAATACTTTTGGAGGTCTGACTTTCCTGTCTATATTCCGAATAGTAACCAAAGAATAACGTCTTACAAGAGGGGATATTCTTTTGTTTATACATATCCTTTCACTTTACGGTTTAGACCCCCCATTGACCCAATTATAATTGAATTTTGCCATTTTTTCAACTTCTGCTTAGGAAAAGTTGGCCCGCTTGTGTGGCGAGTTGTCGCATGCCTTAGGGGTTTGGCTTCTTTAGCCTCGATTCCTTTTACCTTCAACCATCTTATTCACCTCTACTCTCCTACCTTATTTCGTGAAGGGTTTTTTAATCTGACTGCTAGAAGAAAAAGAGTGTTAGTAACCCCTGGAGACGATAAGGATAGGGGTTGGTACCTTCGGTATGTCTCTGTACCCACTGCTGGTTTAGTGGGTGAAGAAAATCATCCCTTCCATGAGATGTGGAATCGTGCACGTGAGTATGCTTTAGCTCACCTTTAATTTTTCTTGTTTTGACTTGAGATGTTTTATTTAACACCGTGTCTGTTTATTTTTCTCCTTTCAGCAATCATGAATGCTGTCGAGAATGTCTCCGGTATTCGTGATTGGGTAGAAAACGGTTATCTGTTGCTCCTTCTGAAGAAAGATCTTAGAAGTACCTCGCTGGGAGGTACCGTTGGCAAGTAAAGACCCACGGTAAGTGAAGCTTTTGTTCTTGCTTCTTTCCTTACTCGAGTCTTTTTTCTTTTGTCGTTTAACTTTTTCCCTTTTTAATGGGATTCTCTGCTCGTGGGGTGTCTGCTTCCTCTATCCCGAAGATGTCCTTGGCTCAAGCCCAGGAAATTATCGTTGGTTCATCTTCCTCGAAGAGGAAGATTAGTGGATCTCGTTCCATGGAGGAAGAGGAAGAGGGTGCTTTAGTGCATAGGCCACGGAGAAGGCGAATGGTTTTAGATGACGAGCCTGCTGCCTCAACCTTGACTTCCGTGTCTGCGATCGAGCCCCCTGTATTTGATGATGTTTCACATTCCCCTTTTCGTGATGGTATTGATCTTGCTCCTGACGACGTCCCTTTGGCTACTGTATTTCCTGCTTCTTTGAGAGAAGCTGCTTCGTCTATTCCTTTGTCTATCTCAACTTCTGCTGCTGCTTTTCCTGTAACTTCTTCAACCCTTCAACTTTCCGTGCCTGCTCCTTTGCACGTGGCTTCTCCAGCTCCTCCAACTTCCGTGCCTGTTGCTACTCCATCTCTGCCTGCTTCCACGCCTTCCGTTAGGTATGTAGGATCTTCCAGCAGAGAGATGCGGCAGGTGGTAATAGAGGTTCCAACTGAGGGAAACCTTTTCAAGAAGACGGGTGAGCCTGAAGTGTGGCTCAAGCCTTTGATAGGTCCCACTGAAAAAGAAAAGCTAGCTAGCCACGGTGCTCGTACATAGGCCAATGAGGTCGTGCATACCGCTTTGAAGGTATGATGTAAGTTATCCTCGTTCACTCTCGTATATGAAATTTACCATATCTGGCTGGTTTATTTTTTTAGATTAACCTCATAGGCATGGAACTTATGAAGAGGATTTCAAACACAGACCAAGAGACAAGAGAGTTGCAGGCGGAAGTTGATAATTGGAAAGCATAGTATGATAGCCTAAGGATTGACATGGACGCTTTAGAAGAGGAGAGGACTACCTTGAAGTGGCAGATGAGACTTATGGAAGCAGAACTAGCTGTGGAGCGGGCTTCTTGCAGTCAAGCTGACAAAGACTAGAGTGTTCTAAAGTCTTCGTTCGCGGAGCAGTTGTCCCGTGACTCAGAGGAGATTAGAGACTTGAAGAACTTACTCGGGCAGAACGAATAATACTCAGGCGAGCTCGTGCAATAACCCACTGTACTCGAGAAGATCTTCGAAGGGCTTTAGACAAAGCTCAAGCTTTATAGGAGTCGATTGTTCCATTAAGGGCCGCTCATGAAGCTACGGAAGCGGAGAAGGACGGGCTGAAAGCTGAGCTTCAACTGTGGGCACAAGATTATGAAGATTTGGAAGAGGTGGCTGTTGTCGATGTGAGCTGGGCGTATATGAATTCTCGCCTTGACACATTGATGGAGATGAGTCAAGAGGGTTTTGACCTTAGTGCTGAAATAGCCAAAACTAAGGAAGCCATGGAGAAGGCTCAACAGGGTCATAACCTCTCTTCACCTGATGGTGAGATTCCAGCCGCTCATGCCTCTTCATCCTCAGTTGCTCCCGCTCCTTCTGCCTCTGAAGTCAACCCCTCTCTTTGAAAGGATCTAGTTGGTTAGTCCTTTTTTTCTTTTTCTTTGTATCAATTGGTGGTTAGCCCCAGTCCCATCGGGGGTAAATTTGGATTTCCTTTAAGTCCCCAAATGACAACTTAGGGGCACCACAATGTAAATATAAAAATCTTATACGGCTAAGTATAAGTTAATACTTAGTTTTAGTCATCTTTAATATATAAATGTTAGTTCGACCTTTATTGAGTTTCTGTTTCACTCTTTAAGTCTTTTGCATGCTTTATTTTTCGAAGTATTAGTTTTACCTTCGAGTTTTGCATGTGGAATGCTTTAGACTACTCGTACCTTTTTTATAATAGGCACGGTGTAATATTAAATGTGTGCCTTATTGTAATAGGCATAGTTTGTGGAAGAGGGCCCTTTATAATTGACATGAAGAAGACGTATCATATTCATGATACTGCAATAGAGTGATAGGAACTTCGCACATGTTTAAGAATGTTTCCAAGGAAAGTTTTTTGTTTGAACTTCAATGACATTTTACATGTGTTTGGTTATCATCTAAAACTTACGCTTGCAACTGTGTTTGTTCAACATATTTAGTATACTCTTGTAATTTGTAACTGTTTTTCATAGGTAACCGTTTTTCGATATTAATACAAGGAAATAATTGTTTTTCACTAGTAACAATTTTTATAAAGATTGGGGTTTTTACCCGTAACTGTTTTGGAAACAGTTTTCTAATAAGTACGAGGGAAATGTTTTCTTATTTGTAACTGTTTTTATTTGATAACAGTTTCTTGAACAAATACAAGGGTTCAAATCTTTCGTCCATAACTGTTTTATTTGAGAACAACTTTTTGAATGAGTATATTGATGAGGATCTTTTACCCCTAACTGTTTTAGTTACAAAAGTTTTGAATAAGTATAAAGATGTACATTTCTTTCTCGTGACTAACATTTTGCCTTTCAAGCTGAATATGTTCGAAGGTTTTTGCTTTTTGCATTAGGCTTTGTATTTGGATGGCTCTTTTGATTTCTTTCGATTCTGCTCATGTCACTTGTCTCATTGGGTAGATGGGTTATTAGGCTCGATATTTTGACTTCCTGATAGTCTTCTTTGCTTCGTCTTACGCTTCCATACTGTATATTCCCCAAAGTGTTTGAGCTTTGAAGAATGAAATCTCGAGCACTTGATTATTCCTTTCCTTGTAGTCCTTTTCCTGAAAAGGAAAAACATTCTGGACTCGAAGGTATCTAGTTTTTTAGATGATGACTGCTTGACCGCTTTTAATACGTCCATCAGAAAGTGTAACCCAAGACCGGGAATTGTGTTATTTCCTTGCGTCTTTGCAAGTCTAATAGAGTAATCTGGTGGTGGGTTAGCTTTGTGCCTATCATCTAAAAAAGTTAGTAAAACTTTTAAATGTTCGAAATAAAATCGAACGTGTGATACCTGACGGGGGTATCTTTTCTTTTTAGAAGTAATACATCTTTAGATGGATGGCGTTCCAGCTTATTGGTAGAACTCTGCCGTCCATAGCTTCCAACCCATAGGCGCCTTTTCCAGCTATCTCTCGGATTTTGTAAGGTTTTTCCTAGTTTGGATTTAGCTTTCCTGCACCTGCTTATTTTGTTGATTGAAAGACTTTTTTGAGGACGAATTCCCCAATTTTAAAGTACCTGAGATGAGCTTTACGGTTGTAATAACGCTCTATGATTTGTTTTTGAGCTGCCATCCGTATCAATGCTGCTTCTGTCTGTGGTTCGAGCAGGTATAGGTTAGTCCTTAATTCGTCGTTGTTTTCACCTTCCATGGCTGTCGGGAAACTTATACTTGGTTCGCCAATCTCTACAGTTATTAAGGCTTCTGAGCCATAAACGAGTGCAAACGGAATTTTTCTTGTGGCTATTTTTGAAGTCGTTTTGTATGCCCATAGTACCGCTGGTAACCCATCTAGCCAGTTTTCTTTGGCTTTATCCGGCCGCTTTTTTAGATAGTTGATGATGACCTTATTTGTTGAATCAGCTTGACCATTAGCCATGGGGTGGTAAGGCGTTGAGGTGATCCGCTTGATTTGCCAACTTTCGAAGAATTCTGTGATTTGCGAGCCTATGAATTGTGGGCCATTATTCCAAAGTGGCATATTATGTTTCTCCATAAGAAACTTTTAACTTCCCTTTCTCGCACTTGTTTGAACGCTTCTGCCTCTACCCATTTTGTAAAATAGTCGGTTAGTACGAGTAAAAACCTTACATGTCCTTTAGCTATGGGAAGAGGTCCTACTATGTCCATACCCCATTTCATGAAAGGACGTGGGGATATTTTTGGATGTACTAAGTCCGCTGGTCGATGCATATTATTGGAAAACCTTTGGCATCTGTCACACTTGGATACGAAATTCTCGGCTTCTTCTTCCATCTTAGGCCAATAATATCAGGCTCTGATTAGTATTTTCACTAATGATCTAGCCCCTGAGTGATTTCCAAGGTGTCCTTCGTGGACTTCTTTCATCGCAAATTCCGTTTGGTTAGGTCCGAGGCATTTAGCTAGGGGTCCCCCGAACATCTTGCGATAAAGTAAGTTGCAAATAAGGCAGTACCGTGCAGCTTTGCGGCGTAGCGCTTGAGCCGATTTCCTGTCGTTAGGCACGGTGCCATTCTGCAAAAAATTAAAAATTTCGTTTCTCCAGTCCCTGGTTAGGTTGTTGAAAGTTACCTCATTCCTGTCCAGGTCTATTATTGAATAAAATAATTGAATGACAATTGTATTGTCTTTGTTCGTTACTTCCGTGACTGCTGCGAGGTTAGGTAATGCAGCTGCCTCTGCATTTTCTTCTCTAGGTATTTGCACTACCTGTCATGTTTTAAATTGTCTCACGAGCTCCCGTGCTCTTTCAAGATATTGTTGCATTCTAGTCTCTCGTGCAATGTAAGTCCCCTGTATCTGATTTACTACCAGTTGGGAATCGCTGTTGTTCACAATTTGCTCGATAGAGAGCTCCCGTGCAAGTTCAAGCCCTGCAATAATAGCTTCGTACTCTGCTTCATTGTTAGTGATATGATAACACTTTATAGCTTGCCGTGTCTTTTCACCTGTGGGTGATATCAAGACTATGCCTAAGCCAGCGCCTTTTACATTTGAAGAACTATAAGTGGACAAGGTCCACAGGCCTGTATTAACACCGTTAAAGAGTTGTAACTCTTTTCCTACTTGAGATACAATGTCGTTACTAAAGTCAGCAACAAAATCAGCTAGTATTTGAGACTTAATTGCAGTCCTAGGCTGATAAATTATCTCATGCTCACTTAATTCTATGGCCCATTTGGCTAATATTCCTGACAATTCTTGTTTATGCAAAATATTTCTTAAAGGATATGAGGTCACAACAGTGATTGGGTGGCATTGAAAATAGTGTCGTAATTTTCTAGATGCTATTATTAAAGCTATAGCTAATTTTTCCAGATGTGGATATCTAGTCTCTGCATCTAGCAAAGTTTTACTTACATAATAGATAGGTGATTGTTTACATTTTTCTTCTCTTACAAATACTGCACTTACATCAATTTCTGAGACAACCAGGTCGAGGTACAATCTTTCCCCTTCTTTTGGCTTTGAAAGCAGTGGTGGTTTTGATAGATAAATCTTCAGCTTCTTGAGGGCTTGCTGACATTCTTCAGTCCATTCGAATTGATTCTGTTTTTTGAGAACTGAGAAGAATTTAAAACTCCTTTTTATTTGTTAAAACATCAGGTATTTACTATATGGCTTTAATATGAGCGGGATTTACCTCTATTCCTTTGTTTGATACAAGGAAACCCAAAAATTTTCCTGATTGCACTCCAAAAGCGCATTTCTCTACATTCAACTTCATATTTTACCTACATAAAATATCAAAAGCAGTAGATAGGTGGTGGAAATGGTCTTGTGTTTGTGTTGATTTTACCAACATGTCATCGATGTACACCTCCATCGTTTTTCCCAGATGTTCTTGGAAGATATTGGTCACTAGCCTTTGATAGGTGGCTCCAGTATTTTTTGGCCAAAAGGCATGACTTTATAACAATAAGTTCCCCTATTCGTGATAAAGGAGGTTTTTTTCTCGTCTAAAGGATCCATTTTAATCTGATTATAATCAGAATATGCATCTAGAAAGCTTAATATTTTATGACATGCGGTAGCATCAATCATTTGAACTATATGAGGCAATATGAATGAATCTTTGGGGCATGCTTTGTTTAAATCAGTATAATCTACGCATACTCTCCAGTTGCCATTCTTTTTAGGTACTACCACGGTGTTTGCCAGCCAGTTAGGGTAAGTTACCTCTCGTATCGAACCAATCTTCAAGAGTTTTTGTACCTCTTCGTCGATCACTTGGTTCTTGAATGGTCCTTGCTTTCTTTTCTTTAACAGGTACGAAGGATAGATCTTCATTTAGTTTATGAGTCATCACTTCTGGTGGGATGCCTGTCATAACTGAGTGGGACCACGCAAAACAGTATGCGTTAGCCTTTCAATAATAAATTAACTTACCTCTTCGAGTTAGGCATAGCCTCGTGCCTATTTACACTTTATGCTCAGGTTTTTGTTCGGATAAGGGAACAACTTTGAGCTCCTCCGTAGTTGTTTTTATGTGCTCATCTTCCTCCAGTTCATGAATGACGTTCGGTCTGGAATCCACATCTGTGTGGTAGTACACCTTCCGTGGTAACTTGACTTTTCTTCTCGTAAGTATTTTCTTTCGTGCCTGTTTCAGCAATAATATCTTTCGTACCTATTTGGGCAGTAATTTTTTTATGTCTGTTTGGGCGGTGTTACCTGTTTGGGAGATTTCCTTATCTCGTAATTCTTGCACCTCTATTTTCTTGTTGTAGTGTACCACATAATTTATATTTTTTGCGGTTTGTTGATCTCCTTTGATTTGTTGAATCCCCCATTCAGAGGGAAATTTAATTACCTGATGCAACGTGGAGGGTATCGCTTTCATGTCGTGGATCCATGGCCTTCCAATGATCACGTTATAAGCCATGTGAGTATCGATGACTTGGAACCTAGCTCTTTTGATCACCCCCTCAGCATAAGTGTTAAGCTCAATTTCTCGTTTTGTTATAACCATAGAGTTATCAAACCCGGATATGGCTCGTGATTTTGGGATTACTTGATTCCCCAGTAGCATTTCTTCCACGACTCTTAGCAAAATGATATTGACTGAACTGCCTTGATCAATCACACTCCTTTCACGTTAGTGTCATGAATAAGTAGAGATATTACCAGAGCATCATTGTGCGGAAGCATTAATCCTCTTCTATCTGCATCATCGAAGGTTATATCGTCTTCTCCACGAGCACGTTTCCCGTGTGTAATTTTGAACTTTGTGGTTGTTTTGCAAATCACTTTGTTTACTTCTTCACCTCCGTGTATTACGTTAACGGTTCGTTTTGGAGAAGGAGGCTTTGGGGGCTCCTGCATGTTCCTCATATATGCATGTTTACCTTTATCACTAAACAATTATGTTAAATAGCCATGTTTTAACAAATTTTCTACTTCACCTTGTAAACATCTGCAATCTGCAGTTTTGTGCCCATTAACGTTGTGACATTCACACCAGTGATCTGGGTTTCTTCTATTTGGATTTGACCGCATCTCTTTGGGCCACTTAACCTTGTCTCCCATGTTCTTCAATATTGAGACAAGTTCAGTAGTACTTACATTAAAGGTATGATCCCCAATTTGAGTACTACCTCTAGGTCGTTCATCTCGATCTTTTTTGGATCTAGACGAGGATGAGATTACATCTCTTCCTTGTAGTCTATAGTCCGACCTAGTATTTTCGACCCTTGGGCGGATATTGCATCACGAGGGTCCTAAGTAAGGATCGTACCTATTTTACCTAATCTTCTATCTGATTCAGGACATCTGGATCTAGAATGATCTTCTTTTCTCGAACGAGCAATGATATCTTCTTCTATTCTGAGTTTAGTGTTGTACCTGTTATATACATCGTTCCATGTGGTGGCGGGGAGTTCTCTTAGATTCTCCTTAAGTCGCATGGTGGCTTCTGAGCTCTTATCGTTCAAGTTGCTTGGAAATGCCATGGCTACCCAATTATCAGGCACCCTGGGTAACTGCATTCTTTCTCGTTGAAACTTATCTACAAACTCTCGGAGTAGTTCTGTGTCTCCTTGTTTTATTTTGAATATATCTTCCATTCCCTTATCAACTTTTTGTTCACCAGAGTGTGCTTTTATAAATGAATCTATAAGCTCAGCAAAAGAGTCAATAGAATTTTCAGGGAGAAGAGAATACCAGGTTAGAGCCCCTTTAGTAAGTGTTTCCCCAAATTTTTTGACAAGGATTGATTCAATCTCTTGTTTTGTTAAGTCGTTTCCTTTTACCCCAGTTGTGAAAGTAGTCACATGGTCGCGTGGTTCAGATGTTTCATCATATTTGGGAAAGCCAGGTTAAACTTCTTGGGTATAGGCAAAAGTGCCGCACTTTGCTTCCCCGGTTGTTGAGAATATCTATCAACATCGATGCCTTTGATGACAGGTGGTACACCAGGAATTTATTCGATGCGATCGTTCTGCTCCTTCACCAGTTTCTGCATGGTTAATAGTGAATTTTGTAATTCTGAGTTATTAAATATACCTGGTCACGTTTTCAGAGATTCATTAGGAGTATCTCCTCTTCCTGAGTTTGCCAACCCAGATTGAGGATTTTCCTTTGGTGATGGTGTTATTAGGGGGTGGCGTTTGCGGTGTAGGCAACACTACTGGTAATCCTCTCACAAATTCTTGCAAAGCTTGGCTCACATACTCTGCAATCATTTGTTTTACATGATCTTGTTCCACATTTTGATCATTATTACCATGGTTGTTATTGGATCTTTCTGGGGATTTTTCCCTCGAACCACGTGGGGTTTCTGAAGGTGATGGAACTGGGGTTCCACTTCTTTGCTAGTTGTTGTCGTTGGGGTTTGACATAATTCAGAGGATATCACTTGGAAAGTAAACAAAGATTATTAGATTCCCGGTAACGGAACTAATTTGTTTAACCAAAGAATTAGACCCTTTGACTAAAGCTTATTTTTAAGATGAATACGGGTTACTGATAAGCAAGATAATGGGAAAATGAATAATAGACAATATTACAGAAATAAAAGATCGAAGTTGATTGTATTTGAGAATCAGATGCCTTTACAAGCTGTATTCCCCTCCCTTATATAGGAGATTCTAATAACGTACGACTCCTGATATGGTTACTCATTAATGACTAATTATGACTTTAATGAGGCGTTACAAAGGATAATGATAATAGGGGTTCATTTACATAACGTTTGAGTAATCAATTGCGGGTCCTTGAATCTGCCCGTAGCTTTGTCTAGATTAATTCTGATCGTGCCTCTCTTTCTTTTTGATCAAGTTGAATTTTCCGTGGCTGATAAGTTCGTGGGTTTACTAAACAGTGCCTCTTTGTACCACCTCTTCAAAGAGTTACGTCCAGCTGTCGTGTTTTCCTGTGTCCACGTTACTGGCTGAGTTGTCAAAAGCTGGCTTACGTGTGAAACTCTTTTTTACCAATACATCAACATCTAGAAAAGTTTTACTTACATAATAGACAGGTGATTGTCTACCTTTTTCTTCTCTTACCAATATTGCGCTAACAGTAATTTTTGAGACAGCCAGGTAGATGAACAATCTTTCCCCTTCTTTTGGCTTTGAAAGCAGTGGTGGTTTTAATAGATAAATTTTCAGGTTCTTGAGGGCTTGCTGACATTCTTCAGTCCATTCGAACTGATTCTGCTTTTTGAGAACTGAGAAAAATTTAAAACTTTTTTCGGAAGATTTAGAAATAAACCTACCCAAAGTTGTTATTCTCCCTGTCAGTCTTTGAACTTCCTTTTTATTTGTTAAAATATCAGGTATTTCCTCTATACCTTTAATTTGAGCGGGATTTACCTCTATTCCTCAATTTGACACAAGGAAACCCAAAAATTTACCTGATTGCACTCCAAAAGCGCATTTATCTAGATTTAACTTCATATTATACCTGAGTAGAATATCAAAAACAGTAGAGAGATGTTGTAAATGGTCTTGTTCTTGTGTTTATTTTACCAACATAGCATCAATATAGACTTCCATCATCTTTCTAAGATGTTCTTGGAACATTTTAGTCACTAACCTTTGATAGGTGGCTCCAGCGTTTTTTAAGCCAAAAGGCATAACTTTATAAAAGTAAGTCCCCCTGTTTGTAATGAAGGATCTTTTTTCCTCATATGAGGGATTCATTTTAATTTGATTATAACCAAAATATGCATCTAAAAAGCTCAATAATTCATGACGTGTTGTGGCATCAATCATTTGATCTATATGTGGAAATGGAAATGAATCATTAGGGCATGCTTTATTCGAGTCAGTATAATCTACGCATACTCTCCACTTGCCATTATTTTTAGGTACTACCATGGTGTTTGCTAGACATTTAGGGTACGTGACCTCTCATATTGAACCAGTCTTCAAGATTTTCCGTACCTCTTCGTCGATCACTTGGTTCTTGAATGTTCCTTGCTTTCTTTTCTTCTGCTTAACAGGTACGAAGGATAGATCTTCATTTAGTTTATGAGTCATCACTTATGATGGGATGCCTATCATATCTGAGTGGGATCACGCAAAGCAGACTGCGTTAGCCTTTAAATAATCAATTAACTTACCTCTTCGAGCGGGGCCTAGCCTCGTGCCTATATACACTTTTTGCTCAGGCCTTTGTTCAGATAATGGAACAGCTACGAGCTCCTCCGTAGTTGTTTTTATGTTCTCATCTTCCTCCGGTTAATATACCTTCCGTGGTAACTTGATTTTCCTTCTTGTAAGTATTTTCTTTTGTACCTGTTTCAGCAATAATAAATTTCGTACCTATTTGGGTAGTAATTCTTTCCATGTTTGTTTGGTATGTGTTACCTGCTTGGGATATTCCCTTGTCTCGTAATTCTTCCACCTCTATTTTCTTGTTGTAGTGTACTACAGAGTTTATATTTCATGCGGTCTACTGATCTCCATTGATTTGTTGAATCCCCCATTCAGAGGGAAATTTAATTACCTGATGCAACGTGGAGGGTATCGCTTTCATGTCGCGGATCCATGGCCTTCCAATGATCACGTCATATGCCATGTCAGTATCGATGACTTGGAACCTAGCACATTTGATCATCCCCTCAGCATAAGTGCTAAGCTCAATTTCTCCTTTTGTTATAACCATCGAGTTATCAAACCCTGATATGGCTCGTGCTTTTGGGATTACTTGATTCCCCAGTATCATTTATTCCACGACTCTTAGTAAAATGATATTGACTGAACTGCTTAGATCAATCAACACTCTTTTTATGTTAGTGTCATGAATAAATAAAGATATTAGCAGAGCAACGTTGTGCGGAAGCTTTAATCCGCTGATATCTGCATCATCGAATGTTATATCGTCTTCTCACGAGCCCGTTTCCCATATGTAATTGTGAAATTTTTGGTTGTTTTGCTAATCACTTCGTTTACTTCTTCACCCTCGTGTATTACGTTAACGATTCGTTTTGGAGAAGGAGGCTTTGGGGGCTCCTTCCTGTTCCTCATTTATGCATGTTTACCTTATCACTAAATAATTCTGTTAAATAGTCTTGTTTAAACAAATTTTCTACTTCACCTTGTAAAAACTGCAATCCGCAGTTTTGTGCCCATGATCGTTGTAAAATTCACACTAGTGATTTGGGTTTCTTCTACTTGGATTTCACCGCATATCTTTTGGCCACTTAACCTTGTCTCCCATGTTCCTCAATATTGAGACAAGTTCAGTAGTAGTTACATTAAAGGTATGGTCCCCAATTTGAGTACTACCTCTAGGTCTTTCATCTCGATCTTTTCTGGATCTAGACAAGGATGAGACTACGTCTCTTCCTTGTGGTCTATAGTCCGACCTAGTGTTTTCGAACCTGGGGCGGATATCGCGTCCCGAGGGTCCTAAGTAAGGATCATACCTGTTTTTACCTGATCTTCTACCTGATTCAGGACGTCTGGATCTTGAATGATCTTCATCTCTCGAACGAGCAATGATATCTTCTTCTATTCAGGGTTTAGTACGGTACCTGTTATATACATCGTTCCATGTTGTATCGGGGAATTATCTTAGACTCTCCTTAAGTCGTCTCGTGGCTTGTGAGCTTTTATCGTTCAGGTTGCTTGCAAATGCCATGGCTGCCCATTTATTAGGCACCCTGGGTAACTGCATTCTTTCTCGTTGAAACCTGTCTACAAACTCAGGGAGTAGTTCCGTGTCTCCTTGTTTTATTTTGAATATGTCTTCCATTCTCTTCTCAACTTTTGGTGCANGAAATTTCTTGACAAGGACTGATTCAATTTCTTGTTTCATTAAGTCGTTGCCTTTTACCATAGTAGTGAAAGCAGTCACATGGTCGTGTGGGTGAGTTGTTCCATCATATTTAGGAACGTCAGGTATTTTAAACTTCTTGGGTATAGGCAAGGGTGCCGCACTTGGCTTCCAATGTTGTTGAGAATATCAATTAACATCGATGCCTTTGATGATAGGTGGTACTCCAGGAATTTGTTCGATGCTATCGTTTTGCTCCTTCATCTATTTCTGCATGGTTAGTAGTAAATTTTGTAATTCTGAGTTATTAGATATACCTGGTCTCGTTTCGAGAGATTCATTAGGAGTATCTCCTCTTCCTGAGTTTGCCAACCCAGATTGAGGATTTTCCATGGTGATGGTGTTATTGGGGGGTGGCATCGGCGGTGTAGGTAACGCTGCCGGTAATCCTCTCGCAAATTCTTGCAAAGCTTGGCTCACATACTCTGCAATCATTTGCTTTACACGATCTTGTTCCACAGTTTGATCATTATCACCATTGTTGTTATTGGATCTTTCTAGGGATTGTTCCCTCGAACGACGTGGGGTTCCCGAAAGCGATGGAACTGGGGTTCCACTCATTTGCTGGTTGTTGCCGTTGGGGTTTGACATAATTCAGAAGATATCACTTGAAAAGTAGACAAAGATTATCAGATTCCCGGAAACGAAACCAATTTGTTTAACCAAAGAATTAGACCCTTTGACTAAAGATTATTCTTAAGATGAATACGGGTTATTGATAATCAAGGTAATGGAGAAAAATGAATAATATACAATATTACATAAATATAGAAAATCGAAGTTGATTGTATTCGAGAATCAGATGCCTTTACAAGCTGTATTCCCCTCCCTTATATAGGAGATTCTTATAATGTACGACTCTTGCTATGGTTACTCATTAATGACTAATTATGACCTTAATGAGGGGTTACAAAGGATAAAGGTAAATTGGGTTCGGTTACATAACGTTCGAGTAATCAATTCTGGGCCTTGAATCTGCCCGTAGCTTTGTCTAGATTCATTCTGACCATGCCTCTCTCCCGTTTTGATCAAGTTGAGTTTCCCGTGGCTGATAAGTTCGTGGGTTTACGGAACCGTGCCTCTTTGTACCGTACCTCTTCAAAGAATCACATCTAGCTGTCGTGTTTTCCTGTGTCCACGTGACTGGTTGAGTGGTCAAAAGTTAGCTTACGTGTGAAACTCTTTTTTACCAATACAATATTAATGATCCTTAGGCTATGGGTGAGTGTTTCCTTCGAGAATTATTGGAATCCGAGCATGCGGGCCCGGGGTCGGATTTTAGAATTTCTTCAACAATGGTGAATTTGGCTAAGTAATAGGAGAATTCCATGCTTTGAATATAAATTAATGTATTCGCATAACCTTTGGCTAGTTTCGAGTCCTCGGGTGTAGAGTTTAGAGTTTCAGGCGCGTTTTCGGTCCGAGGACTAAATTCGACACAAGGTGAGTCTCCTTTCTAACCTTGAAAGAGGGAAATTCTCCCCCTAGGTTATTTAAATGCTATATGTTATAATTTGTGGGGGCTACGTATGTACAAAGTGACGAGGGTCCGTACGTAGCGACTATTACTATTATGTCCGGGTAGTTAAGCCCACATCATGCCTTGTGTTTTACCTGATATGAACTATATGCTTAATGAATTAACGTTACATGTTACTTATTTCCCCAGAGTTATGGAATTTGAGAAAAACTTGTAAGAAATTGTTCACTAAAAAGTGCCTTCTTTTAAGAGGAATAATGTGTGTGCATGTGACCGCTTCGCAATTTACATTCGATGAGCGGGGTGTGATTTCCCCAACTCTTATTGGAACGGGACGTACGTCACGACGGATTGAGAGATGCACTTTTGGTACGGGCCGTTTGATCCTCGGCAGTGCATAGAGAGGACTGAGAGATGCACTTTTGGTACGGGCAGTTCGATCCTCGGCAGTGCATAGATGTGAGTACTTTGTGGAGAGGTGCACTTTTGGTACGGGCCATTCGATCCTCGGCAGTGCACGGACACAACTATCCTATGACTCCGGTCGGTTGTCCTTACCCTACATGCACTGTGATTTAATTGTTACTAAATTCATGGATATTGATTTGACAGATATTTGGGGGAAAGTGAAGTGGTAATTGTTTTATTCATTCCCATTACTTTTTCTTGGGTTTCAGTACCTTACATATATATTTGTTGCTTCACTTCCTTTACATGCCTATTGTTTCATTTATATTATGTTAAATTATATTGTTGGACCTTAGTGAGTGTCATGTCGACCTCTCGTCATTACCTCTTCGAGGTTAGGTGGGATACTCACTGGGTACATATATATTTATGTACTCATGCTACACTTCTGTACTTTATTGTACAGGTTCTGAGGCTGGTGCTTCTGGTTATCCGACCGGAGCTTGACGTGTATTCTGGACCTGACTCCATGGTGAGCTGCCTCCTTTGGCGATTCTCAGTAGTACTATGGAGTTATCTTTTGTTTATTTCTGTCTACTTCTTTCAAGGAACAGTACAATTTGTATCATCTTTTGTATATTCTACTAGTTCGCCTGTTGACTTGTGACACTGTAGACCCTATATTTTGGGACTGTATATATTGGTTCATGATCATTGTGGTTGTATTTACTTACGTTGGGTTATGTATCCGCTTTTATTTAAATGATCTAAGCTTAAAATTTTGGTAATTACGGGGTTGGTATGTCAAATAAGGATAATCTCACTACTAAACAACTGTTGACTTGCCTGACTTAGGTGTAGGACGCCATCACGACCGGTGTTGGATTTTGGGTCGTGACAACATGTATCAGAGCACTAGGTTCACGTAAGTCTCACGATTCACGGGCAAACCCAGTAGAGTCTTGAGGATCGGTACCGAGACGTCTGTACTTATCTTCAGGAGTCTATAGGGTTTTAGGAAACCTCTCTTTGTTCTTATTCTATCGTGCATTCGATGATTTACTAAATTCATTCTTCTATTCCCTCACAGATGGTGAGGACGCGTGCATCTGATGTTCCAGACCCGGGAAGGGCCGCTACCCCTGCTGTCCGAGGTCACGGCAGAGATCGAGGGAGGGAACCGGCCCGTGGTAGGGGACGAGGGCATCCCACAGCTATTCCGGTCTCGCCACCAGAGGACCCTATCATAGAGGAGCATGATGAAGTACCCCCAACAGATCCTGCACCAGTAGACTTTATGATGGCGCTAGGCTTCCAGGCAGTCATGGGTCGTATGATGAGATTTATGGACACTATGTCCCACCCTGGTTTATTTCAAGCAGTTACTGCCACTTCTTAGGCGGGAGGGTGAGCCCAGACCCCTATTGCCCAGGCTGCAGGACAGACAGCAGCATTACATCATACCCCGGGTACACTGCCCGTGGGTGGGGTCCAGCCTGTTGCACAACTGCGGATGGTGATCCGCATAAGTTATTGGATAGATGGACCTGATTCCACCCTCCAGTCTTTGGGGCTGAGCGAGGCGATGACGCCTAGGATTTTGTGGATAGGTGCAGGGAAAGCCTGCACAACACGAGGATACTAGAGTCCCATGCGGTGGATTTCACTACCTTCCAGTTGGAGGGGAGGGCTCGTAGGTGGTGGCAGTCTTATATTCTCAGCAAGACAGCAGATTCTCCTCCTCTCACTTGGGAGCAGTTCATGCAGATTTTTCTGGATAGATATATTCCACCCTCTTAGAGGGAAGAGTTGCGGTATCAGTTTGAGCGGCTAGACCAGGGGCAGATGTCAGCGATAGATTATGAGGCCAGATTTTCAGAGTTGTCTCGCCATGCACTTATGATATTGCCTAGAAATTCTGAGATAGTGCGGAGATTTGTGGTTGATTGCACCCAGGTATTAGGGCCACTATGGCCCGAGAGGTGGAGATGGGTACTCCTTATCAGCTCGTAGCAGATATTGCTCGCAGGATCGAGGGATATCGGTCGAGGAGCAGGGAGCAGGGGCAACATGATAAGAGGGCTAGATTCTCTGGAGATTTCAGAGGTGCCCCAGATAGGGGCAGGGGTCAGTGTAGCAGTGGTCAGCTTAGCAGGCCTTTATATTCAGCACCTCCACCACCTCCCCGAGGTGTTCCAGCAATGCCTCATTTCAACGCCATGCCAGAGCATTCCTACCGTCCTCCAGCCATTCCGAGTTCATACAGTGGTTATCCCAGTCATCTGAGATCCTCCGGACCTTACTTCACTGCTATGCCTGAGGGCTCTCATCGCCCTCCGGCCATTCAGGGTTCTTCTTCAGGGCAGCATACTATGCTACCTGGGAGTTGTTACTAGTGTAGAGAGCCAAATCATATGATGAGGCACTGTCCCAGGTTTTGGGGCAAGGTCGTACAGCAGGGTTATCAGCCGATGGGACCCGCACCAACAGTCCGACCACCTAGAGGTGCAGGACAGGTCGGTAGGGGTCGTCCTAGAGGTGGAGGCCAGTTAGGGGGAGGTCAGGCAGCTCCTGTTCACTCTAGTAGAGCTCAGTCTTCCGGTACTCCAGCCAGATTCTATGCCATTCTGGCCAGATCAGATGCAGTTTCCTCAGATGCGGTGATTGCATGTATTATTACAGTATGTGGTAGAGAGGCATCGGTGTTATTTGATCTAGGATCCACTTATTCCTATGTTTCAGTCTTATTTTCCCATTTTCTGAATGTCCTCGTGAGTCCTTCGGTTCACCTATTTATGTGTCCACTCCCGTGGGCGATTCTGTGGTTGTAGACTGGATTTGCCGGTCCTGTGTGATTTCATTTTGTGGGTTTGAGACTCGAACGGATCTCTTATTGCTCGACATGGTTGATTTTGAGATTATTTTAGGCATGGATTGGCTATCTCTTCATCACGACGTGCTACATTTCCATGCCAAGACAGTTACTTTAGCCGTGCTCAAGTCGCCTAGGCTGGAGTGGAGAGGTTCCTCAGTTAGTACAGCCAGCTGAGTTATTTCATTCTTGAAGGCTCGACATATGGTCGAGAAGGGTTATCTGGCCTATTTTGCTTATGTGCGGGACACCACCACCGAGTCTCCGACGATTGATTCGGTGCCAGTTGTTCGAGAGTTTGCTGATGTATTTCCTTCGAATCTTCCGGGCATGCCTCCGGATGGTGATATTGTTTTTTGCATTGATTTAGCTCCATACACCCAGCATATCTCTATTCCTCCGTACCGTATGGCTCCAACAGAGTTGAAGGAGCAGGTTGAGGAAATTTTAGCTAAGGGGTTCATCGGACCGAGTGTATCGCGGTGGGGTGCTCCAGTTCTATTTGTGAAGAATAAGGATGGGTCTATGCGGATGTGTATTGATTATCGCCAATTGAACAAGGTCACCATTAAGAACAAGTATCCTTTGCCGCGCATCGATGATTTGTTTGACCAGTTGCAGGGTGCTAGTGTGTTTTCTAAGATTGATTTGAGATCGGGGTATCATCAGTTGAGGACTCGGGCTTCAGATGTTCTGAAGACTACTTTTCGTACGAGATATGGCCATTATGAGTTCCTAGTGATGTCTTTTGGGTTGACTAATGCTCCAGCAGCATTCATGGACTTGATGAATAGGGTGTTCAGGCCGTATATTGATTCCTTTGTCATTGTCTTCATTGGTGACATTTTTATTTACTCACGTATCCTAGGGGAGCACGAGCAGCACTTGAGAGTGATGCTCCACACTTTGCAAGAACATAAACTATATGCTAAGTTCTCCAAATGTGAGTTCTGGTTGGATTCCATGGCATTCTTGGGGCATGTGGTATCCGGAGAGGGTATCAAGGTTGATCCTCATAAGATCGAGGCAGTTCAGAGTAGGTCGCGTCCTACTTCAGCTACAGAGATCAGGAGATTTTTGGGCCTAGCAGGATATTATCGCTGATTTGTGGAGGGGTTCTCTTTTATTGCAGCTCCATTGACTAGATTTGCTCATAAGAATGCCCCGTTCCGATTATCTGACGAGTTAGGCGAGCTTTCAGAAGCTCAAGACAACATTGACCTCAACACCAGTTCTAGTATTGCCTTCCGGTTCTGGGATGTATACAGTATATTGTGACGCTTCGCGCGTTGGCTTGGGGTGTGTATTGATGCAGGAGGGGAGAGTTATTGCTTATGCTTCGCACTAGCTAAAGGTTCATGAGAAGAATTATCCTGTGCACGATTTGGAGTTGTTGGAGATTGTTCATGCTCTTAAGATTTGGAGGCATTACTTGTATGGAATGTCTTGTAAGGTTTATACAGACCATCGTAGTTTGCAACACTTGTTCAAGCAGAAGGATCTTAATTTGAGGCAGCGCAGATGGCTTGATTTGTTGAAGGATTATGATATCACCATTCTTTATCATCCGGGCAAGGCAAATGTGGTAGCAGATGCTTTGAGCAGGAAGGCGGAGAGTATGGGTAGCTTGGCTTATATTGCAGCAGATGAGAGACCTATTAGCTTGGACATTCAGTCCTTGTCGAATCGCCTGGTGAGATTAGACCTTGCAGAGCCTCGTCGGGTTTTAGCATATGTGGTTGCTCAGTCTTCGTTATTGGGGGAGATTAAGGCCCGGCAGTTCTATGATCCGTGCTTAGCAGAGCTTCGGGAGACAGTGGTTCAAGGTACGGCCAAGGAGGCTAATATTGGCGAGGATGGTGTTCTGAGACTTCAGGGCCGCTTATCTGTTCCTAATGTTGATGGCTTGAGGGAAAACATTGTAGAGGAGGCCCACAGTTCTCGGTATTCTGTTCACCCTGGTGCTACGAAGATGTATCGTGACTTGAAACAGCATTACTGGTGGAGGCGGATGAAGAAGGACATTGTGGAGTATGTGACTAGGTGTCTTAATTGCCAGAAGGTGAAGTATGAGCACCAGAAGCCAGGAGGCCTACTTCAGCAGATGCCCATTCCTGAGTGGAAATGGGAGCACATCGCTAAGGACTTCGTGGTTGGGTTGCCTCGGACCTTGCAGAAGGTCTACGCATTTTTGGTCATTGCTGATAGATTGACCAAATCGGCGCATTTCATTACAGTAGCTACTACTTATACTTCTGAGAGGTTGGCCCAAATCTACATTCGGGAGATAGTCCGGTTGCATGGTGTGCCGGTGTCCATTATATCAGATCGAGGTCCTCAGTTCACCTCAAACTTCTGGAGAGCATGGCATAGTGAGATGGGTACCCAGATAGATCTCAGCACGACATTTCACCCTCTGAATGATGGTTGGTCGGAGCATTCAGATATTGGAGGACATGCTCAAGGCATGTGTGATTGACTACGGAGGTCAGTGGGACCAGTTCTTGCCTTTGGCCGAGTTTGTTTGCAATAATAGTTATCATTCCAGCATTGAGATGGCACCATTTGAGGCTTTGTATGGACGGCGATGTCGTTCTCCTATCGGGTGGTTTGAGCCTGGCGAGGCTAAGTTATATGGCACCGACCTGGTGAGGGATGCTTTGGAGAAAATGAAGTTGATTTAGGAGAGGCTCCGCACAGCACAGTCTAGACAGAAGAGTTACGCGGATCAGAGGGTGCGTGAGGTATCATTTATGGAGGGAGATAGGGTCCTGTTGAAAGTATCGCCTATGAAGGGTCTTATGAGGTTTAGGAATAAGGGCAAGCTGAGCCCGAGGTTTATAGGTCCCTTCGAGGTGTTGAGGCGAGTGGGGGAGGTTGCTTATGAGCTGACCCTACCTCCCAGTTTCTCAGGAGTTCATCCAATTTTTCATGTATCCATGATCCGAGGGTACCACGCCGACATTTCTCACGTGGTTGATTTCATCATTATTCACTTGGATGAGAGGTTGGGCTACAAGGATGAGCCAGTTGCTATTATTGATAGACAGGACCGCCAGTTGAGGTCCAAGAGAGTTTCTGATGTAAGGGTCCAGTAGAAGGGCCAACCAGTTGAGAAGGCAACCTGGGAGTCCGAGGAGGACATGCAGAGCAGATATCCATACTTATTCAGCACTTCAGGTACGATTCTAGGCTCGTTCGAGGACGAACGTTTGTATAAGAGGTGGAGAATGTAACGACCCGACCGGTCGTTTCACGTTATCGGGCCCCGTTCCCCTAAATGAAACTTCCCATATCAACTTATTGTGATTTATGACTTGCGGGGGCGGTGGTCTGGGATTCGGAAGTGTTTAGAGTGCTATAGGAACACTTGGTTCATTAAGGTTGGCCTTTAAGGTCAAGTTTGACTTCGGTCAACATTTTAGGTAAACGACCCCTGAATCGAGTTTCGACGGGTCCAGTAGCTTCTTATGATAATTTCGGACTTGGGCGTATGTTCGGAATGGGTTTTGGATGACCCAGGAGCGTTTCAGCGCCCAATATTGAAATAAGAAGTTCCTTAAGTTCCTATTGTTGTTTGGGATGTGTTTTTGTGTTATCGAGTTCCGAACGGAATTTCGAGACCGGGAATAGTTTTGTTATGTAATTTATGACTTGCCTGCAAAACTTGGTGTCATTCCCGGTAGTATAGGTCAGTTCGGTGCGTTGTTAGCAAAGTCAAGAAAACTTAAAGTTCTTAAGTTTTGTTCTAAGGGTTTTGAGGTGTGATTTTGTGTTTTAGCGTTGTTTTGGGTGTTTCGAGGGCTCGAGCGGGTCCGTATTATGATTTGGGACTTGTTGGTATATTTGGACGGGGGCTCGGGTGTCCCAAGTTCCTCCCGGACACCACACGAGGCCAAAAACCAGCTGAAATAGCGACTACTGCACCTATTCTGGTGTGATCGCAGGTGCGGGACCGCTCCTGCGGTCCCAGCCTCGCAGATGCGACCCCTAGTGGGCAGGCTGTTTCTTGTAGGTGCGGACAAAGTTCCATAGGAGCGGAGCCGCAGGTGCGGTCGCCACTCCGCAGGTGCGGGCCCAGGCTTCCTCGTCAATTTTCGCAGGTGCAGTCCTCGAGTCGCAGGTGCGGAAACACTGTTCAGACAGTGTGTTTTTGTACACGAGTTTTAATTCATTTTCCTCATCTTCTTCTTCTTCCTTGGGGAGATTTCCACCATTTTAGAGGGGCAAACGACCTGGTTATTGAAGGCAAGTAAATTCTACTCTAATATTAGCTTCATGCTGGATTACAAGCTAAATTAACTACCTAAATTAGTGAAAAATCAAGAATTGGGTAGTAACCTAGGGCTTTCGATAATTTGAGAATTTACCTGTGAATTTGTTGTTAAATCAAGTAAAAATCATATATTAATGATCCTTAAGCTATGGGTGAGTGTTTCCATCGAGAATTATTGGAATCCGAGCATGCGGCCCGGGGTCGGAGTTTAGAATTTCTTCAAGAATGGTGAATTTGGCTAAGTAATAGGAGAAATCCATACTTTGAATATAAATTAATGTATTTGTATAACCTTTGGCTAGTTTCGAGTCCTCGGGTGTAGAGTTCAGAGTTTCGGGCGCGTTATCGGTCTGGGGAGTAAATTCGACGCAAGGTGAGTCTCCTTTCTAACCTTGTAAGGGGGAAATTGTCCCCCTATGTGATTTAAATGCTATATGTGATAATTTGCGGGGGCTACGTACGTACAATGTGACGAGGGTCCGTACGTAGCGACTATTACTATTATGTCCGGGTAGTTAGGCTCGCATCATGCCTTGTGTTTTACCTAATATGAACTATATGCTTAATGAATTAACGTTACATGTTGCTTATTTCACTGAAGCGTACCTTCTTTTAAAAAGAATAATGTGTGTGCATGTGACCACTTCGCAATCTAAATTCCGCGAGCGGGGTGTGATTTCCCCCACTCTTACGGGAACGGGCCGTACGCCACCGCGGATTCAGAGATTCACTTTTGGTACGGGCCGTTCGATCCTCGGCAGTGCATAGAGAGGACTGAGAGATGCACTTTTGGTACGGACAGTTCGATCCTCGGCAGTGCATAGATGTGAGTACTTTGTGGAGAGGTTTAATTTTGGTACGGGCCGTTCGATCCTCGGCAGTGCACAGACATGACTATCCTATGACTCTGGCCGGTTGTCCTTACACTACATGCATATGATTTAATTGTTACTAAATTCATGGATATTGATTTGACAAATATTTGGGGGAATGTGAAGTGGTAATTGTTTTATTCATTCCCAGTACTTTTTCTTGGGTTTATGTACCTTACATATTTATTTTTTGCTTCACTGCCTTTACATGCCTACTGTTTCATTTATATTCTGTTAAATTATACTGTTGGACCTTAGTGAGTGTCATGCGACCTCTCGCCACTACCTCTTCGAGGTTAGGCGGGATACTCACTGGGTACATATATATTTATGTACTCATGCTACACTTATTTACTTAATTGTACAGGTTCTAAGGCTGGTGCTTATGCTTATCCGACCGGAGCTTGACGTATATTCTGGACCTGACTCCACGGTGAGCTGCCTCCCTTGGAGATTCTTAGCAGTACTATCGAGTTATCTTTTGTTTATTTCTGTCTACTTCTTTCAGACAGCAGTACAATTTGTATCATCTTTGTATATTCTACCAGTTCGCCTGTTGACTTGCGACACTAGTTCCTGGCACACACATAGTAGACTCTATATTTTGGGACTGTATATAATGGTTCATGATCATTATGGCTGTATTTACTTAAGTTGGGTTATGTATCCGCTTTTATTTAAATGATCTAAGCTTAAAATTTTGGTAATTGTGGGGTTGGTATGTCAAATAAGGATAATCTCACTAGTAAACAACTGTTGGCTTGCCTGACCCCGGTGTTGGGCGCCATCACAACCGGTGTTGGATTTTGGGTCGTGACATCTTTGCTTTTTCCTCCCAAATGCTCGGATGTATAAACCCTACTAGTTCTGGTCATGCCTTGCGCTGCACCTGTTTCTTCCATTTTTTCCTTTCATTTCCTTCTTGCTTCCGCAACATAATCCCAAGGTATAGCATTAGACTTGAAGGACGGTGTATATGCTACTATCAGGATGAAAGGTGTTGTTACTTCAACCTCAAACGGGGTTGGTGAGGCTACCTCCACTTCAATCGGTGCCCGAGTTTGTATCATGATAGGTGTGAGAGTGACTGGCGATTTTTTAGGATTATCCCCTTCTCGAACGAGTCCAATTGACCTTTTCGAGTCCCATTCTTCATCGGTCTCTATCACGTTTACCTCTTCGCCCCTATGATCTGGGAGAGGATTGTTACAGACGTTGGGTGCAGCCTCCTTTTCTTGTATGACTTTGGTGTCAATTAACATCTGAATCGTATCCTTCAAATTACGACACTCATCAATAGTATGGCCCTTCATGCGTGAGTAATAGGCACATGTTTTATTTGGGCTTATCCACTGGGAAGAGTTTTCCATAGCAACAACAGGAATGGGAGTGACATAACCATCAGCCTTTAGCCTCTCGTACATGTGGTATATGGGTTCAGCAATTGGGGTGTATTGTTTGGGTGGTATGCGGTCGAAATTTGGTCTAGGATTTTGGTAGTTTTGACGGGCTGGTGGTGAGTGGTTGGTATTATAAGTATGGTAGCTGGTGGTAGGTTGTTGGTATCTGGGATGTGAAGGTTGATATATGGGTGGAGGTGTTTGGTATGTGAGAGGAGGCTTTGGACCTTGGGCTACCATTACTGCACCCACTTATTTCTTCTTGGAGATACCTTCTGACTGCAAAGCTTTACTTGTGGCTTGAAGCGCTTCAAAATTTGTCGCCATTCCACTTTTGATCCCTTCTTCTATTCTCTCTCCTCACTTGATGATGTAAGAAAATTTATGGTTTTCAATAACCATCAATCTTTCATAGTATTGCGGATCCTGAGCTCTGACGAAGAACTTATTCATTTGTTCTTCTTCTAGTGCTGGCCTTACCTTTGCGGCTTCATACCTCCACCGAGTAGCATACTCTTGGAAATTTCCCGCTGGTTTCTTCTTGAGATTCTGAATGTAGAAAAGTCAGGTGCATTTTCTGTGTTAAACCTGAAATGATCCATGTAATCCGATGCCATGCTCACCCAATTAACCCATTTCTTTGGGTTCTAATTGATTTACCAAGACAGGGCATCTACAGAAAGGCTCCTCATGAACAGCTTCATGCGGATTCTTTCATCCTTGCCAACCCCTACAAGCTTGTCACAATACGTTCTCAAATGCACCTTCGGATCATCAGTCCCGTCGAGCATTGCAAACTTAGGAGGTTTTTAACCCTCCGGCAGTTCTACATCTGGCTGAATACACAAATCCTCATTATTCAAACCCTTAATGCCTTTGCCACCTTTGACTCTTTGAACTCTGCTAGTAAGCTTCTTGAGTTCTTCCTCCATGTTCTTGAAGAACAGGTCCTTCTCGGCGGATTCGGGTATATATAGGGTCTTTTTTGGGATATGGGGTAAATTTTCCACGTATATGGGATCGCTTTCATGGACTCCGGGAATCTGGGTAAAGTGGTGGTCGTTGGTTGAGTTTTAGGGATCAGGGGTAGGTTGTGGTGTGTTTTGAGGAGTATGATAAGTGGTGGTTTGTGGATATTGAGTTGGATGGTGATGGTGTTGTGGAGGACTAGGTACTGGTGGAGTATTATGGTTTTGAGGAGGTGTGGCGTATTGATGAGGCGTGGGAGGATTTTGCAGATTTTGATTTTGTGTGTTTTTGGGAGGTGCCGGGTTTTGGGCGTTTGTTTGTTGGTTAATGTTGGGGATGTTTAGGGTGAGGGAAATGTTTTCCAAGTTTCGGACCTCCTCAAGCTCCCCTTGTAACTCCAATATTTTCGGTTCTAGACATAGGACCAAATCATTCTGCGCTGGAGTACTTTGACCGTCTGAAGTTTAAATGTTCTTTACGTGGGTAGAATTGTCTTTTCTAATACCACTCATATCATCCATTTTTGCTTTGATTTTGTTCTTGGGATCACTTGGTGGAGGAGGAGGTGGAGGACCTCCTCCTCCAAATGCCTAGCTTCAGACTCGAAGACCATCTTGCGCAATATCGTATACTTGACTTGTGCTTCGGCATCATCATCTATAACCCTATTTTTCAGAATAATCACTGGCTTGACATCTCCCACTATATCATCTACCAACCATGATGGGTAGAAGTATACATACCCGGCATGGTACCTATCAGGCTCGATATTATCTTTATCCACAATGACCTTTTGATTCCACATATGCTGCACCTCAAATTTGAACGCAATGATGTTCCCTTTAAAGTTTGGTTTGTACTGGACCATGCTGGAAACCCAAGGTATAACATGTTTTCTTCCTGCTTGCCACATTACCCTTATAGGAGCATAAATATATATTCTTCTTAACCGAGTCAGTACTAGATGAGTAATTTCTCTTGACCTGATGTTGAACTCGCTGCTAGGGAACCATTTGAACGTCTAATAGACCTTTTCGTCAATCAAATTGCTAAAGAAACGCACCCAGCTCACAGCACTTCCAGGTTGCACAGACATATCTAGGATAAATGTCATATTTTTGGATTATGGTAGGCTATGTAGTCATTCAATGGTCTTCGCAGAAGCTCTTGACAATATTCATCTCTCTGGAAATGTTCTAATAACCAAACCTGCAGCAAGAGATTACAGCCCTCGAAGTGTCTGTACTCCTGCTTGCATCGATTTAAAGCGCGGTACATTTCATCCAAGATCATGGGGATGTTAGTTAAGTTTGTCCCTCAATTCCTTCCATTAGAGTCCTAGCGACCATGGATAAGAGAGCGTGGATCCTTCCCCCTTTCATCGGAAATATCGACAACCCCAAGAAACAGATAATGAACACAAAAACTGGGCAGTGCGTCCAACCCAGGGAAGTAATGGCAAGTTCATCATGGTGAAGGCGATATGACTTTCTATGCCCATAACGTTCATAAAAGAATTCAAATGGGATGTATGACTTCTTCAGATAGAGTAACTCATCATTTTTCTTGAAACCCATCATTTTCAAAAAATCGCGACGAGTATGATTTTCTGGTACTAATAAACCCGGACTATCCCATAGAAGCCTAGTGAAGCCTCCTATTTCCTCTATGAGAGGTGTCATTTCTATGTCACCAAAGTGGAAGACAACTATTTTCTCATCCCAAAACATAGTGGCGGCCTCAATCAATGCATTATTTGGCCGACTATCCAATAAGGAAGCTAAATTACCAAGGACTCTCTTCACATGATTCTTGTCATTAGGTGAGAGGTTCTTCCACCAATCAAGCAGCAAATGTGGGATCTTTTGAACCATGCCGAACATAGACTTCGTGCCCCATTTTCAGCAAAACAAATAGGGTTAGCCCTTTCCCCCTCCGGATCTGACTATTTACACATTAATGATCAACATGCCGACATGTTTTATCCAAGTAATGCACATAAAGTGATGGTGTCCATTGGGATAATGGAAATCCCGTAGGACTTTGGACAAGACTTATCTTAGCGGATTATCACGTGGACAGCATTCTAACCTCTACTAGGTTTGACATGATACATGCACATTTGATACTGGAGCGGGGTTTCTATAAGGGTCTAGATTGGTACTCTCAAGTAGACAACTGAGAGGGAAAGGAACGGAACCATCGACTACACCGCTGGTCGACTAGCTTACCGCAAATAAGCTTTTCCAATTTAAAGGGTAAATTTCGAAGAGCGCGGACACTTATCAAGTGCCGCTATGTTATTAGTTGGGCACGAGTGGAATATGATGTGGAGCATACATTGTGCAAAGATAATAACACATTGCCAAGTATTTGCATGATAAATATGTAAAAGAAATAAATGCAGTATTAAGATAAAACAAAAAAGATGTAAAAAGAAAGACAATAGAAGAAGTTATTTCATGGGATATAGGGAATATAATAAAGTAAGCAAGGGAGTAGGGGTGGGAGAGACATGATGTAGCAATATTTAAACCAATGAAGAGTAGTTTAGAGCAAATAAGGATGAATAGGAAAAGGGATACACATGTTATAACCAATTTAAGCAAGGAAGGGTGGAGAAGGGAAGGGATTTGCATATTACGACGAATTTAAACGAGTAAAAGGAAAATGGGAGAGGGATGTGCATGTAACAATGAATAAGACGAATAAAGGGAAAATGAGAGAGGGGTGTGCACGTATCAATGAATTAGAAAAAAAAAAAGGAAAATGGGAGAGAGACGTGCATGTAGTAGCAAATAAAAATAAAAAGGGAAGCGCGTTTATATCAAAGAAGACTAACACATATAAGCCAAATTCGCTATGCTAAGAGCCTAAGTGTAAATCTCCAGAAGAGTCCCCATGATGTTGCACCCCATTTTCTCACGCAATCAGGTTTAGACATGTGACAACTCTTTTAGAGGAGGTATTAGAAGAGAAGAGTCGCCACCTACGATTTTTAAGATGTGTTAGGGCACCTATTAATGACTCGGGTTTAACTAGTCTACATCACCAAAGATCGGGTAAGGGCTCAAGTTACCTCAAGGAGAAGGTGTTAGGCACTCATCGAGGTCCACAATTGTGGGTCCCGGCCAAACTTTAAATTATATGGATTATTTTATGCGATCAAACAAACGAAGAGAGCACAAAATTTAGAATTCTATTATAAAAGATTTTGAACAGAGGGGTACATCTATATTTTATTCTAATACAAAAGAACAAATATGGGGGGGGGGGTCCTAAGTTTTTTAGCCTAAAGGATCACCCTGTGTAACATAAATAATATTTTGTAACTCCCTCGAGATGGGGTGTTACTCATATTATTCAGCGGGCACAAACTATTATCTCCTGCTATGGGATTACTATATTAAAGTTGTTTACCTAAAAGCGCTCCAATTCAATTCTAAGTCGTGTCCTACGCGTGCACTACCCGTCCCATACCTACGGTCCATGATGTTTTGGACCTCTATTTGGATGGTTCTAAAACCTTATCTAGGTTGCTCAAAATGATAAAACTAACCGACATTCAAAACAAGTAGGACTTCATGTAAAGACAAATAAAGGCCCAAGTTAGCCTCCACACATAAACAACAAATGCACGCGGGCAGCCTAGGCAGTACATCGTTTCAAAATTATGACTTAAAGTCCTATAGACATGGTTTCTAGGTGATTCTGTGTTCCAGCATCATATTTGCTACATCATTGCTTTCAATGGCTTAGGTTAGGTGACAGTAAACTATTTGTAAGCTTAGAACTATTAGTGCTGATTTTACAAATGTGTGCCTTAGGAAGGTGACATTGTCCTATAGGCATGATTCTAGTAATGGCGTAGCTAAGCAATGAAATATTTTGGGAGTCCAGCATTGACAGGTTAATCTCATAAACAAATTTATGCGAGTGATAATATCCTATAGGAAGGATCTCTAGCAATAGACAATCAAGCCTGATTTTTCATAACATTTTATCCAAATAGGCATATTATTTAGGCGGGGCAATGTGATAATAATAATAATAGCTAATTAGTAGATTAAGGTCATATAGACATGATATCTAATCATGTTGAATAGAAGACATGGAATAGGTGTAGCAGATATCGAAACTAACATGTTTTACAAGTTAAGTGAACTGTGTGCATGACTCATATAGGCATGATGTCTATTAGTGTACAGAAATAAAACTTGCTAAGCAACAAGTAGAGCACACAGACCCTATAAACATTTTCTCTACCCTTTCATAAAAGTATTAGAATACCCCCAGCTCCCTTTTATTAATTTCCCCATAATCCGATTTTAGAAGTTATTACAAATCACTATTAAATCATTAAAAGCCCAAATACAATAGAGATAACCCAAAAATATATCTGGGTCTTCGAATAGGCTCAAGACATGATGCAGATAGCAGGACCAAACTCCATGCGCATCCAGTATACTTCGAGAACCTCAAGAAAAATGGCAGGTCCAACATACCAGGCCCAAACGATGCTAATGTTTAAGCTAAAGGATGCTAAGTTTGGACACAAGTAACAGAACTAGTCTTAAGCTTCAATTGGCAAATCATTTTAAGCAAGATCATGCTAAAATTGGGAGAACATATAAGACATATATGAGGCAAGTTCATGTTTATCACACCCAAAACAGAGTTTGATAGTGATGAGATTGACCACCTTAGGATACTATGCCAATTCAATAAGTTTCAAAGTAAAGTATGAGCTAGAAACAACCTAAAGACCTCTAGATAGAATTATGCACATGAAGCAGGTAGAGTACAATCCCTATGGGAAGATTTTAACATGAGAACCTTGTAAGAAGGTGGTGGCAAACAGTACAACAACATGTTAGTGGGCACAATTTGGCAAACATCACTTAGTGGATCATGGAATTTAATATGGTGGACATTAACTATAACACAAAGATTCTACAGAACTCACATGTCAACTATAGAATTATAGGACAAGCAGACATTAGGATTCATGTCACTCAACCCCACATGCTATAAGAACAACACCTTGGATTTATCCAAGAATCAAATGCTAAGAGTGCAGGATTGACAGGTCAAGGAATACAATTATCAAAGTTACAAAACCTACTTCGCTAGAAATGCAACAACATGGACGAGTTGAAGGATCAGTTTGCATAAAGCTAAAGCTTACACATGAAGGACCTAATAGGAAAGCTTCGTCAAAGAAGACTATGGTCAAGAAATTTCTACAAAAGTCCCAGAAATCCAAGGCATAATAGTTAACTCATAACAGGTAAAAGAGATGACAATCCAGACTAACATGAGCATAACCACTCAGACAGAACCTAAGAAGGCCAAGAACTATTTTAATCAACTACAGAAAGTGAAGGTATACTACCGATATTGACCGATCATTTTTGATAGTAAAGAACATGGAACAACAGAACATTCATTGAGATAATATAATTATAGAAAGTATACATCAGTACAATGCTGGAAATTCTCGAATAATAATGAAGCCTAAGACATGCTTGTCTAAAAAATCAAACAGTATTGGCACGCAAAATACGCATACACGAACAAGTATAGAAGTAATAATTAAGGCTACAGAGGGTCAAAAATGCTAACCAGTTGCGAAGATAAATGAGAAAAAGAGTGAAGAACTTAGAATATCATTAGAAGTAATTGAGAGAGGACATCAGAAACCCAGAATCCCCGATGCTTCAGAGTTCACAAGATCCTCGAGAAGGAATCCAAGCAGTGCTTACACCTGAGGAGGTCGTTTAATGGTATTGTGGCCTTAGCTTTCAGCCGGCCAAGAATTCAGCAGTTTAGAAAGTATACGAGTGTAATAGAGTGAGTGAATGAAATAGGAGAATATTGGGAACAATAACAGTAATTTTAGGTCTGTCCTAAGGGGAAATTGGGGAGTGGTTTATATACTGACAGATTAGGATGAACAAACATGGAAAATAATCAAATAAACATAAATAGGGAAGGAAAAGATCACATGCAATCAGTAAAAGAAAAATCGGAATCAAAACCCTAGTTAGAGTCGAATTTCGGGAAAACCGTTCACAAGACTCAATCACGACAGAATCATTGGGGATACACCATATATAAGAGAAATTTTCTCTTTATAGTTTTATAGAACCATAATCGCACCCAGAACCATAGAATCAAAGCCAGATATGTGAGAATCGAACTTGCCATAAGTACAATGTATATGAACGCGTACAAGGAAGGAATAAGATAAAACCTACATGGTCGGCTAGGGTTAATATGAGAGTGGATAGATGAGAGAATACAGAGGCGATTGGATAGGGGAATAGGTCTCTAGGGTTTTGGGGGGGTTATAAGGAGAGATGGGGATTTATTACGGGTCAAGATTAAAGGGTCGTTTGGTTTGGGCTGGAAAATTGGGCCAAGGATTTTGGGGTATTTGGGCTGCTAATGGGGTCTGAAAATAACTCACAATTGGGCCACAAATTAAAATACATGAAATTGTTGATAACAGATTTTATAAAAAATAATTAATTGATAATAAAATATTCATTTTACAATAGAGTTATTGAAAAATAATAACTTAATATTACAAAATAAAATAAAAAGTTATTTTGCATAAATAATGCAAAAAATATAATTATGTACGGTACATAGGCTATTAATGCAAAATTATGTAAATAGCCTAAAATTGCTAATATAATTATGTAAAATGAGGTAAAAACATTATGAAACTTGTATGTGGATAAAAATAACAAACTTTTATAGTTAAATTATCACAAAATAATTTAAGGGATAATTAATAAATATTCAAGTAATTTAAATGTAAGAAAGTTAATTAAAAAGCTCTAAAATTATGGAAAATTATAAAAAGTTCTCATGTAAATATTTTAAATTAAATAATAATTTAAAATGATATTTTGAAAGTATATATTATTTAAAAAATATATGAGGGCAAAATTGGTTATCAATAGTGAGACCATGTAGCTCGGATATCTTAATATTTCTGTGAAGTCATGCATGGGTTAGAGAGGTTCTAATGGTTAATGTGATGCTCTGGACAGAAATGCCAAAAAAAATAAATAAATTCATGCCCCACCAAGCATGTGTAATGTAAGGGAAAGTAAATTCTCCGCACATCACAATTTACATGACATGGTGAGCAATCCTAGAAACCAAGTGTTAAGGATAATGGATGTTGATACTCGTTTTTGCCCTAATATTTTCTAAAGTGTTGTATATATTTTTCAAAATAGTTTTTTTTATTATTATCAAATTTATATTACAAGAATTCATACAAATAATTTTTTTCCTTTTTAAGCTTTTAAATTTGATTTTTGGCATTTTTAATTGTAATAAATTTATTAATTACTCCTTAAAATTATTTTGGGATGATTAATCATCTAAATTAATTATATATACCCAAATGCATATTTTACTTCACTTTATATAATTATATTTGTTGATACCAATTTTTCCTCATATTTTATAATGTATTCCATATACTTTCAAAATATAATTTTGCATCATTACCTAATTTATAAGGGACATATAAGTATTTTCTATAGCTTTCCATAATTTTCAAAGCTTTATAATTGATTTTATTGCATTTTTTAAATATTTATTAATTACTTTTTCAAATTAATTGGTGATGAATTAATCATCCAAATTTATTTTGTACATCTACATATATTCCTTATAATATTTTACTTCATTTTATATAATTATATCTGTATTTTTAAAACTATTTATGCATTCTTCGCAATAATAGCCTAAATCTTATATTTAATTGCATATTTTAATTTAATTAAGGGTCAAAACAAATTTTTTAAATTTTTTATGACCTTCATCTATTATTTTAAAACTTTAAATTACATAAATAATACTTTTATATTTTTTAACTATTTTATTAAAGTATTTTCCCTTAATTTTTGTATTTAAAAATCTAGTCCAATTCCTAAGTTGATTTTCGGACCAAATTGGTAGCCCAGATACCATAAAACCCTTGGCCCAATTCCCATTGGTCCGGTCTGCACCTTTTAAATGACCCTCCCTGTTTTTCCTCTAATTTGGGTCATTGATCTCAAATGATCAACAACCCACAACCATTCCCCCATTTTTAATTACACTCGCTGAAACCCTAATCCTATTCTTCTGAGACAGTCAACCTTGAATCCTCTCATTCTCTCCCCCAGTCAACCTTGAATCCTCTCATTCTCTCCCACAACCATTCCCCCATTTTTAATTACACTCGCTGAAACCCTAATCCTATTCTTCTGAGACAGTCAACCTTGAATCCTCTCATTCTCTCCCACAACCATTCCCCCATTTTTAATTACACTCGCTGAAACCCTAATCCTATTCTTCTGAGACAGTCAACCTTGAATCCTCTCATTCTCTCCCCTTTCTCTAAGAAAACCCTAGCCGCCTTAACTCAAACTTAAGTCCCAATCCGATATCACATGGAAATCTTCCATGTTTACTTTCCTTTCTCGCACACACAGAGATTCCTACCATCTCCTAACATTATAATGAGTTTCGTACTGGGTTACTTATGGAAGCTCATCAACATGCGTTAGTTCATATCTGATTCTATATTATTGCCGTGTTCTTGACTCGATACATTCACCAGGTTATATAGGTTAGATTCAGTGATATATTGGACTAGTTTTGTTCTTCGTCTTGAACTAGGGTTTGCCCGATTTTTCTCGTAAATTGATTTGCATGATCTTCTTTACTTATTTAAGTTCAATCGTCTGTGTTTCCTTGTTTGTGTGTTTAATTTGTCTACTATAAAAACCCCCTCCCTAACTCCCTATGGGACCTTAATCATTTTAATATTTCTCTCATTCGTTTTATATTATTCTAAAACTTGAGCTCTTGGCGCGTTGAAAGCCAAGGCCATCAGAATTTGATCGTTCGACCTTTCTTAGTGAGAGCACTGTCCGGGGTTCATCCGAACCCCCTTGGGAACTCTGGCACACTGAGACTTAGGGTTCTATTGTAACATCTTGTTACTGGTATTCGAGATATTGCCAAATTGTTCTTTTTTCTACTCGCTTGTTAATCAGTAGCTGGTAAGTACCTTTGACTCTCACAATTTCATTCTCATGTGCTTGTGCTCATGCTCTTTATATCCATGTCACTTAAGCTTTGAATAACCAATATGTTATTATGTGGTCGCTATTTATTGTCTTATTTTGATTGAACTTATCATGTAGCCTTGTGTTCCCTAGCATCAGAACCTGCCTAAAGCTAAGTTTTGATGCGTGCCCATGACTTCTGACTATCTTAAGCCTCCTTAGCCTAGGGAGTTTGTGTATGCTTACCTTTGCTGCTTGTCTTGAGTTCATCTTTCTACTTGTTTTAGGTTCTTGTGAAAGATTAATTCATGTCCAAAATTTGTTCGAATATATTACTTCTTATTGAGTCATTCGTATACAACCTGTTAAATTTCTTATGTTAGATCCATGCTTATGTAATTTCTAATTTGCTAGTATTTCCTGAACTTCTATACAAGCATGACACATTTTCTTGCTATTTAATGTGTGCTTTTTGACTTGTTTAATTTTGTGTTCTTCAAATATTGCCTAACGCTCCAATATATAGTCTCTTCTTCTATATGTGGTTAACGGGTATAAATCATGATGCCTACCTATTCTGTTAATCTAGAATTGACATATTTTACCTAATATGTGTTTTGGTAATGTTTCTAAACTTTTGACTGATGCTCAACATGTTAATTTCAATTAAGTGGTTGTTTGTCAACCATTGTATACTATGCCCACTAGCTTATTTGTTATGCTACAATCACTAGGCTCTCATGCTAGAACTTTCATGAGAAGACTATTATTGCACTTGTTCCTGTAATTGATTCTGCTAGACCTTCATGTTAAAACTCTTATATCTAAAGTCCTTCAGGCTAATTCTGGATCATGCTTTATTTTTCAAATTTATTTGGAGTGGTTTACTAGCTTGTGATGATCAATCATGTCCCCTTTAACCTTTAAACTGTAGACATGAATTTTTCTTATTTGTGTCCTGCCAGCCTGCCACATGAATATGTCTATGTGCCTTAGTAACATATAACTTTACAGTCTTAAGAACTATGTATATGGACTTCCTACCATGTTTAATTAATTCAACATATAATATGTTGCTTCTGTGATCATGTTCGAGTGTGATTCATTCGTTTAGGCTTGGTATTTGGTTCTATGTGATGTTGGGTTTGGCTGTTGGATTTAGACTTACTATACTGGTCTTATGAGCTGGGAATTTTAGTCTACTGGTCATTTAAAATGGAGCTGCCGAAGGCCTAGAAACACGCGAGGTTATTTTGTACTGGGCCTATAATTGTCTCGTCCTGTAATTATTCATATTTGGTTTGTATTATTCCAGTCGGTTTGTAATAATTTGTAATAACGAATGATGGGAAAACTAATAAAAAGGGGGACTCAGGTATTCTAATACGTGCATGAAACGGTAGAAAACATGCCTAAAGGGTATATGTGCTCTATTTGCAATTGCGGCCAACAAGCCTTATATTCTTTTCGTTTATTGTGTTGCACACTAATAGATATCATGCCTATAGGAATTTCTTACACACTTCACTCAAAATGTCTGAAGCATATTTATGTATTTGTACTTGTTTCTAGGTTTACTATTGTGCCCATTTAGACAACATGCCTATAGGATAAATAACACATGTTTGTTGTTGACCATTTAGATACCATGCCTTTAGGTTTTCAATTAATCGATCAATCAATAGTTTCTATTGCTTTTAGCGTGCTACTCCTTTAGATATCATGATTATAAGATTCTAATCAATTAATCAGTTACTTTGTTACTTCATAGCATTATCATACTTAGACGGCACGCCTTTAGGGATAATTATGTAAAATATATTTTAACTATTAGAAACCATGCATATAGGACACTATCATCTCCCTAAGAAGCATGTTTATAAAAAATACCACTAGTAATCTGATAACTCGTATCGATTCACTACCTCTTTGCGTAAATAATTAAAAATCATGCCTATAGGATTTTCGATGCTTTCATCTTCCTTTACGCTGCAGTACTGCCTGGGTAATATTAATCAGAATCACATAGGAACCATGCATAAAGAATTTACAACCCAAATACGTCTTAATTTTGAAATCGTCTACTGCACAAATCTGATCGTGAGCTTTCGTGCTTATGTGTTGATGCGCAGTCCTACCTGTTTTGAATGTTGCCTAGTACTTATCATTTTGAGAACCTTATGTAAAGTCTAGAACCACAAAAATAGAAGGTCCAAATCTGATTGGGTCATAGTCAAGGGACGGTTAATGCACACGTACGATACGACTTAGAATTGAATTAGAGCACCTTTAAGTAACAACTTCAACATAGTTATTGGGTAGCAGAAGATGATAGTCTGTGCGCGCTGAATAATATGAGAAACCTCCTACCTCAAAGGAGTTGTGAATATTATTTATGTTGCACGGGGTGATCCTTTTGGCTAAAAAACTTAGGAACTTCCTTTATTTATATGCTTGTTGTTAACCTTTAGTCATTAGTAACAGATCAACACAATTGTACTCCTTGTGATCTTTAAAACCTATATCAATTATTCATATAGTTAATTCCCATGTTATTTTTCCTTACACTAATCTATGTTATAATAGAATTTTCAAGTTCTACATCCTTCTTCACTTCTACAATCGGCTAGATTAATTATCTAATCCACATAGTGTAAATTCAGCCGGGAATCACAGTTGTGGACCTCGAAAAGTGCCTAACACCTTCTCTTTGAGGTAATTCGAGCCCTTACCCGATCTTTGGTGACGTTGACTAGTCAAACAAAGTTATCTGCAAATAGGAGACCTAACGCACCTTAAAATCGTTAGGTGGCGACTCTTCTCTTTTAATACCAATTTAAAAGAGTTGTCACGTGTCAAAGCCTGCTTTCATGAGAAAACGAGTCACGACCGCATGGCGAGTGTGCTGGTAAAATTCTTAGGCTCTTACCATAACAAAGTTTACTTATGTGGATTATTTTCCTTATATCCCTTTATTTGTTTAAGTTGCTATGACGTGCACATCCCTTCCCTTATTTGCTTAAATTGTTATGACATGCACATACCTTCCTATATTTTCCTTTATTTGTTTAGATTGTTGTGACATGCCCATCCCTTCCCTTATTTTCCTTTATTTGTTTAAATTGCTATGACATGCACACCCTTTCCTTTATTTTCCTTTATTTGTTTAAATTGCTCTGACTTGAACATCCCCTCGCTGCTTCCCTTGATTATGACATGTATGACCTCTCTCTGTTTCTTCCCTCTTGTCAAAGATTGCTATATCATGACTCCCCCGTCCCTATTTCCCTACTTGCTTCATTACAATCTCGTACGTTTTCATGAGTTAAACTAACTCCTCTTTTTTATATTTCTGTACTTTTCTCTTTTGATCCTACTCCTGATCATCCTTATCATATTACTTACTATTTCATGCATTTTTATCATGAAAATACTTGGCAACGTGTTACTTTTTGTGCATAAAGCATGCTACACATCATACTCCACTCACGCCTATTATCAACATAGCAATGCTTGATGAGTGTTTGCGCTTTCCTTAAATCACCCTATTTAACCAGAAAGGCTTATTTGCGGTAAACTAGTCGATCAGTGGTGCAGTCGACAGTCCCGCGCCTTTCCCTATCGAGTTTTCCACTTGAGAGTACCAGTCTAGACCTTTCAAGAAACCACACTCTGATTTGAAGTGTATACGCATCATTCTAAACCTAGTACGGATTGAAGTGTCACTACCATAATAACTCCCCTAGACAAACCTTGTCAAAGTCTGACAGGCTTTCCATTATGCCAAAGGAACACCATAATATAATATGCACTACTTGGAGAAAGCATTCTAACATGTTGATCATTATTGCATAAGTAGTCGAATCTAGCGGGGGAAAGGGCTAACGATTGTTTGTTTGCAGAAAATGAAGCATGAAATCCCCAGGTTTGGTATGGTCCAAAATATCCCGCCTTTGCTAATTGATAGGTAGAAAGACCTTGCACCATGTGATAGAAATCATGTAAGAGTACTTGGTGACCTGCCATCTTTGCTGAATATTCGCCCAAATAGGTAATTGAGCGAGGTCGTTACCATGTTATGGGATGAGAAAAGATCTATTTTTCAATTTGGAAATATATAAATGACTACTCTCCTGGAAGAAATAGGGGTTTCGCCAAGTTACCATGGGATAGTCCAGGACTATTGGTGCCGGAAAATTGCACTCTACGCGGTTTTCTGAAAATGTTGGGTTTTAAGGAGAATGGTGAACTACACTGTCTGAAGAAATCATATATCCCTTTTGAGTTTCTCTACGATCATTATGGGCGTAGCAAATCATATCGCCTTCATCTTGATGAGCTAGCCATTACCTATTTGGGATGGGGGCACCGACATGTTTATGTTTTCAATGTATGCTTCTTGGGATTGTTGATCTTTCCGATGCAAAAAAGGAAGGATTCATCCTCGCTTAGCCATGGCCGCCAGGATCTTAATGGATGGCATCGAAGGAAAGACTCATAATATCATCCCCATGATCTTAGCTGAGATGTACCGTGCTCTAGATCAGTGTCAGCATAGGTTTGAACTCTTTAAGGGTTACAATCTATTACTACAAGTTTGGATGCTAGAACACGTTCAGAGGGTTGAGTATTGCCAAGAGCATCTGCGAGGCCACTGAATGAATACATAGACAACCATCACCCAAATAAAATGACGTTCATTCCAGGCAGGTTTGCAAAACCTGGAAATGCTATAGGCTGTGTGCGTTTCTTCAGCAATCTGACAGACAAGCAAATGCATTGGATGTTTGAATGGTTTCCTAGTAGTGAGTTCATCATTAGATCAAAAGGAACTAGTCACTTGGTACTGATCGGGCTGCGAGACATCTACCTGTATGCACCTATAAGGGTAATAAGGAAAGCTGGTATAAAACAAGTCATACCTCGGGTTTCCAATATGGTTCAGTATAAGGCAGATTTCAAGAGAGATTTCATCCCTATCAAGTTCGAAGCGAAACACATGTAGAAAATAAATATCTTTATGGAGGGAAAACTATTGAGCCAGACAGGTATCACGCTGGTCATATGTACTACTATCTATCATGGTTAGAAAACGATATAGCTAGTGACGTCAAACCAGGAGTCAATCTGAAGGATTGAATCATAGATGAGGTGGCTGAGGCACATTTGAAGTAAAGAGGCTACACAAAAGGGTATTCGAGTCCAAAGCTAAGCATCTAGAACAACATAAAGTGAACATGGATGCGACAAGTGAAAGGAAAGAAATCACCACTAAGTCATCAGAGAGGTTGTAATACTTGGAGCAAGGGTTGATGAAGCTAGAAGGGAAGATAAGAAAGAGACTTTGGGATTGTCAATGCATGGACGACGATGAAGGGAGGAAGATGGGAAAGGCTTATTTGATACTGGACATGCGCGATCTGGGAAGCATGATTGATGAGGTCAAGAGAGCCAATCATAGAGAAGGTCATTTAGGGACCAAGTAGGAGATAATATTCTTTACTGCTTTCTAGCTTAGATTAAATTTCGATGTAATAAGGCTTAACGGCACTAGTAACTTTACTATTATTATTATTGCTAATTTAGTGAAATATTTTTTTGGCTCGTTTTATATTAAATAAATGAAGCAAATGTTGGCATCAATTTTCTCCAAGTCTATGTGTCGCTTAGGCTACCTCAGGAAAAATGAGGTCCCCAAAATTAGGACGCAAATTATTGCATGACTTTTTGTGAAACGTATTTAAATATTGCAAACACTCATTTACTTCGTCTTACCGACTTGGTTACCTTTTGTTTTTATTTCTTTTATTTATTCCATTCAAAAAGGTTGGTTCGTGGATATTGGCATCATCAGCATACCACACTAAATCCACAGGTCATCCACCTCCACCTCCACCTAGCGACCCGAAAAGCAAAGGCAAATGCAAAGGAATATGGATAATTTAAGTGGTATTTGGAATGATAATGCTACCGCGACAGAGAGGATAAGTTAGTCTTACATTTGGAGCAGAAAATCCTGGAGCTACAGGAAGAGCTTGAACATGTCTGAAATTTGGCAAACTTTTCCCTTACTCTAAATGTTCCCAACATAAACAAGCAAAACACAACCACTCAAAACCAAACACCACCATAAAAACAGAATCCACCACCCATAGCTCTGAATCCTCCTGCACAACACCAGTATAACAATCCTACACCTCCCCAAAACCTTTACCCACCACCAGTGTAAACCCCAAACAGCACCACCATGACCCAACTCAATATTCGCAAACCACTACTTATCACATTCCCCAAAACTCACCACAACCTACTCATGATCCCCAAGCCTCAATCAATGATCACCCATATACCCAAGTTTAAGGAACTCATCAAAGCAACTCGATATACGTGGAAACCTTACCCTATACCCCACATCAAACCCTATACATACCTGATCTGACTGAGAAGGACTTGCACATTTGAAGCATGGTAGATGAACTCAAGAATATAATAGGGAGAGTCCAGAGTGTTGAAGGTGGGAAAGGCATTGAAGGTTTAGACTATGAAGATTTGTAGATCCAGCAAGATGTCAAACTGTCGGAAGGTTACAAACCTCCCATGTTTGAGTGTTCGATGGAACTGGTGATCCGAAGGTGCATCTGAGAACCTACTACGACAGGCTTGTAGGAATGGGTAAGAATGAACAAATCTACATGAAACTGTTCATGCAAAGTCTTACAGGAGACGCTTTGTCTTGGTATACCAGTCAAAACCCGAAGAAGTGGGCAAGCTGGGTAAGTATGGCATCAGATTTCATGGATAGATTCAGGTTCAATATAAAGAATGTGCCAGACGTTTTCTATATTCAAAACCTCAAGAAGAAGCCGACAGAAACCTTCCACGAGTATACTACTCGTTATAGATGAGAGGCCGCAAAGATAAGGCTAGCACTTGAAGAAGAACAGATGAACAAATTGTTTTTAGAGCTTAAGATCCGCTATAGTATGAAAAGTTGATGGTGGTCGAGAATCAAAAGTTCTCAGACATCATCAAGTTAGGAGAAAGGATAAAAGAAGGAATCAAGAGCGGGACGGTGACCAATTTTGAGGCACTGCAAGCCACAAATAAAGCCTTGCAATCAGGAGGTATTTCAAAGAAGAAAGAAGTAGGTGTCGTGATGGTAGCCCAGGGCCCTAAAGCTCCCCTTACATACCAAACACCTACATTCACATATCAACCCTTACCTGTAAGAATGCCTTGATGTAAGTGTTAAGTGAAGCTTTTGTACTCGTCGGCATCACTAGTGGAGGGACGGCTAACATGGTTGGACAGGACTAGATAGTCACAAAATTACTTTGCATGAGGATGAGTTACATCCAGAAGGGTTGAGTCACAATAAAGCGTCGCATATCAGTGTGCAATTTGAGGATAAGTTCATTGCTAGGGTCCTGATATATGGAGGTTAAAGCTTTAACATATGCATGCTGACCACTCTGAAAAGATTAGGTAAAGGCCTACATGAGATACAGATGGGAAGCACGAATGTGAAAGAGTTAGATGGATCTTAGAGAGCCACTATCACAAAAATAAACCTTGTGTAAACGGGTAAAATCAGAGAGCCCGATTTTATGATCAGTAAGGCGCTTCATAGGCTGTCTTCAGAAGGCTCGAAGCAGTTCGAGTTTTTACATCGAGGAGGCATGTCAAGGACTCTCCACGTTCGACCTCGAGGCAGTGTAAATCGAAGACCATCATGGAAAGGCGGGAAATCCCCAAAAGGCATGTGGTTAAAGCGGACTAAGTACACAAAATAGTACAAGCCCGTACCGTGGCATTAAATAGTTGTACCAGCCGTCTATCTTTGTAATAACTACACATGTACTATGTTGGGATTCCCCCTCTTATATAAATGGGACCCTTGTTATTTTGTGACATACATGATATTCAATACAAGAACAAGAACATTCTATGCTCTTTAACTCAAACATTCTCTACAATTGTTCCATTGATTTATTGCGTTTCATTTATTGTGTTCATTAACTGCTCTCCATTTATTACCTGTTATTGATCATAAAGAGGCCATCTTCGAGGCCTTCAATACTGTTGTGTCCTCCCCGACCACCCTCTATCAAGCTCTCGAGCTCGACCTCGAGGTTTCGACCAAGCTCGAGACCCCGTCTCTCACCTGCTCGGTTTGCACAATCTCATTATCCTTCGCTCTTATCTCATTTTTTTTACCTCTCACTTAGAATCCATTGCTTAAACAACTTGTATTAAAATAGATCAAATATTTTTAGAACCATAAAATCAAATATAATTGTAATTACCATTTTCGAGGTAAACAGTTTGGTGCCCACTGTGGGGCTAAAAATAATAGTGATTGTTTTACTGTTTGTTTTTTAAAAACACAAGTTATCCTTTAAACTTTTTCTTGTCCAAGAATCTTCAATTCAGGTCAGAAAATATCTAACTCAGTGAACGCGCATGAAAACAATGGTCCTGTACCCCCGCAAAACCCTGCTTGGGCACCAGTGCAGATCCCCATTGATAAATCTTCACACAACGCTCAACATGTTGATGTAAGCTCTCATACAGACGGGAGTGTGCGCATAGGAGAGCAGCATGAAGCACAGAGAGGCCCTGCTTAAAAGGAAAGGGAAGTTAATTGTCACGTCATTTTTGAGATGTTGCAAGCACAACAAGTGGCTATTGCTCAGCTACAAAGCCATCAGAGAACTCCAAGCACAGCACCACCAGAAACGGCTCCTCCAGTCGAACAAGAAGCAGTAAGGTCGAGCAATAATGGGTCAGAAGCCGACCCCTCTATTATGAAGATGCTCGAGGACCTCACAAAAAGGATTGAATCAGACGAAAATAAGATAGAAGCTAGCGACAAAAAGGTGGAAACCTATAAATCGAGGGTTGATCATATCCCAGGCACGCCCCCGATTTTGAAGGGTGTAGATTCAAAGAAGTTCATGCTAAAGCCATTCCCATCAAGTCCGGCTCTGAAGCCCATCCCGAAGAAATTCAGAATGCCCGATCTACCGAAGTACAACGGGACCTCGGATCCAAATGATCACATTACTGCTTACACTTGTGTTGTTAAAGGGAACGACCTAAGAGATGACGACATTGAATCCTTCTTGTTGAAAAGTTTTGGAGAAACACTGTCCAAAGGGGACATGATGTGGTATCATAACCTGCCCCCGAACTCGATAGATTCGTTTGTCATGATGGAAGACTCTTTTTTGAAGGCACATGTTAGTGCCATCAAGGTCTCTACGAGGAAGTCTGACGTCTTCAAAATCAAACAAAGAGAGAATGAGATGTTAAGGGAGTTCGTAATTGGAAAGGATGGAGTTACCTCTGGTCTCCGACGATTGGGCAGTACAAGCCTTCGCTCAGGGCTTGAATAAATGAAGCTCGATAGCTGCAAAGCGGTTGAAGAAAAGCTTAATCGAGTATCCCGCTGTAGTTTGGGCGGATGTACACAACAGGTATCAATCAAAGATCAAAGTTGAGGACGACCAACTGGAAGCCCACTCGGGCTCGGTCTATCCCAGCAGGCTTTTAACAAAGGAATGGAGGCTTCTAGAAAGAGAGCCGAGGCCAAGAAAAGAAAGGTATCAACCGTATATAGAAAATCAGAGAAATATCCTGAGGTGTAACATACCTCGAAGTGACTAAAGGATAGATCGAGGCCAGAATCCTCGGGGACTCTTGAACAAAGCAGGGTTCGATAGGCACAGGACGGTAGAAGCATCCCGGATATCTAAGTACAACTTCAACATCGATGTTTCAGACATCATATCGTCCATAAGTAAAATTAAGGACACCAGGTGCCCAAGAACCGTGCTATCAGATCCATCGTAGAGGAACCCTAACTTGATATGTGAATATCACGGTACCCACGGTCATATGACTGAGGATTGCAGATAGCTTCGAGAAGAGTTCTCCCAAAAAATTAGCAAAGGGCACCTTCGAGAGTTCCTCAGCTACCGAGCTAAAAACCAATTTCGGGAAAGAGAGGCGAATAGGAAAAATGAAACAGAAGAACCACAACACGTTATCTACATGATTATTGGAGGAGTCGACGTCCATCAAGGACCCATTTTCAAGCGAACAAAAGTATCCATCTCCAGGGAAAAATGAACTCGGAGCTACATACCCGAAGATGCTCTTTAATTCAACTAAGAGGACATCGAGACCTTGTCTCAACCTCATAATGATGCACATGGTAATTTCTTTCCTTTCAAATAAATTTCAATTTAAACGTGTGCTCGTGCATCCAGGTAGCTCAGCTAATATAATTAGGTCGAAGGTGGTAGAGCAACTAGGATTGCTCGACCAGATCGTGCCCGCCTCCCGTGTCCTCAACGGATTCAACATGGCGACCGAGACAACAAAAGGGGAAATCATCCTCCCAGTCAGTGTGGCTAGTACAATTCAAAATACCAAGTTTCATGTCATCGAAGGTGACATGAGATACAATGCATTGCTTGGAAGGCCATGGATTCACAGTATGAGGGCGGTGCCATCAACCCTTCATCAAATGGTGAAGTTTATTACAAAGGATGGAGTAAAAATAGTGTACGAAGAGAAGCACGCAACAAAAGAAATGTTCGCAGTGCACAATGTGGCACCGGCACCGACACCTTCTACATCAAAAGAGGCAAAGAACAACCAAACAGCCGAGTAGCAATCACAAACCGCATTCTCGGATGAACGAATAAAGGACCGTGCCGCGTCCTTGGAATGAGTAACTGAAGCATATCGAGGAATGAACGCCACCACAGTTAAGGAACAACCCTCTCCCTCATTCCTTCATATTTTACACTAATCTATGTGCAGGTGTTCGATTAAAAGGAATTGAAGCACCCTATAGCTCGAAGGCCTTAGGTTTGAAAGCATGCGTTGCACTCTTTTTCCCTCATGTCAGATTTTATCCCAAATGGGTTTTACCGGCGAGGTTTTTAACAAGGCAACATCCGTATTCTACCTAAGGAGAACTCACAGAGTATTCAAGACTTCTCTTCGATCAACCTCAAATACAAAGGGGCATCCCCCCGTGAGATCACCTCCTCGAAGAAACTAGAATATGCCAAAGAGGGTCTCGACAAGAGAACAATGTATAGGACCAAACGGTCGAATGAACCGTGTCCACATAGAATAATTGAACCCTCAATGGTGAAAAAATATATACTTGTACCAAGTAGTCGGAGGAGAATCTTTTATCATCAAACACTTCGCGCGTTAAAGAAGTTTGCTATTTTCACAAGAAACGGCCCCAGGGCCAGAATTTTCCCAGACACTCGGGGACTGACACCAAACACTCGAGGCCGTAAGACCTCAGGGCAGGCAACTTCGAGCTCACAAGCCCTCCATGAGGCACCAATGTAAGCCCTCCATGAGGCAACATCAGTAATTTAATCCCTCCATGAGGAAATATCAGCAGCATAAACCCTCCACGAGGCAATATCAACACCATAAGCCCTCCAAGAGGCACCGATATAAGCCCTCCATAAGGCAATATCGCATCTGTAAGATCTCGACGAGGCATGCTCAAACTTGTAAGCCCTCAACGAGGAAACGTCAAATTTGTAAGACCTTAAAAAAGACATAACCCCAACTCGAGGACCGTCCTCGACAGTCACCTCATTGAGTCGTCAAAAACTCAAAGCCATAAGACCTCAAGGCCGGCAACTTCGAGCTCATAAGCCCTCCATGACGCACCAATGTAAGCCCTCCATGACGCACCAATGTAAGCCCTGCATGAGGCAATGCCAGTAATGTAAGCCCTCCACGAGGCAATATCAACAGCATAAGCCTTCCACGAGGCTATATCAACACTATAAGCCCTCCATAAGGAAATATCAACAATCTAAGACCTCAATGAGGCAACACCAAAAAGTATGCTATATTCACAAAGAACGGCTCCAAAGCCAAAAACTTTCGATGTCTCGGGGACTATCATGGGTAGTCATCCTATTGAGTCACCAAAAACTCGATGCCATAAGACCTCAGGGCCGACAACTTCGAGCTCATAAGCCCTCCACGAGACACCAATATAAGCCCTCAACGAGGCAACATCAAAACTGTAAGACCTCAAGCAAGGCGTGAATCGTAAGACCTCCACGAGGCGATATCAAATCTGTAAGACCTCAAGTAAGGAATGAACAAATTTTTAAGACCTTAAAAAGGCATAATCCCGATATCAAAGTCAAGGCTATATATTCGAACTTGTAAGACCCCTAAAAAGGCATGCCCTCGATATAGACACCGAGGTTATCTCACTCGGGGACAAAAAGGCTATGGCCAAATACAATGACCACTGTCATAAGGCTCCGACCATACTAACGCGACTCGGAGACGTCCGAATATCGCCATGAAACAACAAGCCTCCAATTACTTCAAAAAAACTTCGAAAAGAACCGGTTAAAGGTAATACCGAACTAACACGTAAGAGCCTAAGTCGCCAGCTACATTAAAGGTCATACCGACCTAACACATAAGAGCCCAAGTCACCAGCTACATTAAAGGTCGTACCGATCTAACGCGTAAGATCCCAAGTCGCCAGCTACATTAAAGGTCATACCGACCCAATGTGTAAGAGCCTAAGTGCCAGCCTAAGAGCCTTAAGGCCGATTTAAAAGCCTAAGGGTTGATGAGCTTGAGTCGAAACCCGACTCGAAGACTAATCCCTAAAAGGTTAACTAAAACGCCTCAGGGCCAAATGCGTAAGAGCCCAAGTTGTTAGCTACATCAAAGGTCGTACCGACCCAATGCGTAAGAGCCCACGGGCCAGCCTAAAAAGGCCTCAAGGCCAATTTATAAACCCAAGGGTTTCATTTCGAAGTCCAATTCATTGCGCTAATTATCGACAAGAAAATCAGAAATACCAAAGAATTTATTTTATATATATGTGTGTTAGAAATATACATTTAAAATGCTCCAACGGGAGTTCTATACAAAGGATAGGAAATAAAAACTTAATCCACTATCGGTACCAGCTCCCTTGACGGCCCCTCGGACCAGCTCCCTCGACGGCCCCTCGCACCAGCTCCCACGACGGCCTTCAAATATCGGCATCGACTCTAGAGGAAAGGAAAAACATGGTGTCGATCTTATCTACCTTAGCCTGCTTTATCACTTCCGAGCGATCAAAGACCCTAGCATGAATCTCCTCGAGGGTCTCTCTCCAAGATCTGCATCGAGCATACTCATTGCTCCTCCTCTCTCTATCAAAGGCTCCCCGAGGGCTCGGGTGAGATTCAGAAGCATCTTTTAAATAAACGGCCACTTTCTTATCGGCCTTTGCTCGAACTTCCTCAGCTTCAGCCCGGGCGTCCACGACCTCGGCCTTCATCTTCAAAAGATCAGTCTCGAGCTTGTCAATCCTGCTCGTTTCAATGGAGCTACTTTCTTGAGCATTGCAAAGTTGTACCTCGAAGGTAGAATCCTTGGCCAAAGAATTCCTTTGGGCCGAAGCATGAACACCTATCTGCACCTTCAACGCATTGCATTCAGAATTGACTTGTCTGACTTCGCTCCGAAGGTGTTCCAATGCTTCCGTCTTTCTCTGCAGATGAAGCACCAAAACATTAGTTCTCAAAAACGGGAAAGGAAGCATGTACTCCCTCAAAATAAGGATTACCTGATACTCGAGATTGCCTTTATAGTTTCAACTTCGATGCATGTACGATCGAAGATATATCAACTATTTTTTTTTCTTATTGCAAAGAAGCCTTAGATATGTGTCCTTGCCCAAAGCTTCCCATAACTTGGTCTCACGACGAAGCAGCTCAAACTTGAGCTTGCCAAAGGCCTATGAAAAAGAAGCTTCAGTTCAAGGATGAAAATACATAGCTGAAAAGCCAACAAAGTCAACCAAAACTCACCATGGAGCAGAGCCGCTGAGCCTCCTCAAAAGTTGAGCGTGTGTCTACTGGCCTGGTCCCATCAACCCCAGTTGAACCACTCTCGATGGCGATATGATCGTTCGAGACCCCACTTGATTTAGGCGGCCCCTGGCCCCGAGCGTCCTTCGACGTACCTTCGAGGGGGAAGCAGACGGTGGTGAAAGACTTTTGCTCTTTCCCTCCCGTGGAACCTCTCCCTCGAAATTAGAGGTCTCAGGCCTAGCAGGATCGGCAACCTCGGGAGGGCCCCTGGTTCGAGCCGTAGATGAAGAACCATCCTCGCGAGGAGAGTTGATGTACACAAAATGACCGACGTATATAAAGTCCTCTTCAGATGCGGCGTCTCCTTGGTTTCTCCGGGGAGGCCCCGCCTCATTAAGAATGTCCTCATCCATCGAGGAACTTTTTCGCTTATTATCCTCCCTCGACTCCGAAGACGACGACCCTTCCCTCTATTTGAAGGGACACGATATCACCTCGGAGAATCCACCAACACCTGCGGTGGCGGAGTTAATATACATAAAAGAAAACATTCCTCAAAAGGCAATCACATGGCTCATACCGTGGTGTTTATATTCCCATCTGCCCTTTGACATATCTCACCACTTATGTTTATCATAGGTCAAGGAAGTTGCCAGCCTCCGAGTCTAGTCCGCAAGATCGGGGATCTCTTCAGGCATCCACGAGACCGCTAAGAAAGAGAAGGAGAAACATTCTTATAAATCAACAAGAATAAAGGGCACTAAGGTACGACCTAGTACTTACATTTGAAGTTCCATTTTTTGGGGAACAACAAGAACTCTGCATGAATGATGTCGTCGGTCCTCACTCGGACAAACCGACTCATAGATCCTCAGTTCCAGTCCTCATCGTCACTGGCAATAAAAGGATTGGTGGATCGGCGTCATAACGCAATCAAGCCTCGACAATGCTGAGGCCGATATAATCTGATAAGGTGGCTAAGGGTAAACTCGAGCTCAGCCTTTTCAGTAAAGTACCTTATTATCAACACTATCTGCCATAAGGACGGATGAATTTGAGCCATAATGACTTGATATCTTTTGCAAAATTCGAGCACAAGGCGGTCGAGGGGGCGCAATGTAAATGGGTACGTATACACGTTCAGGAATCCCTCTACGTAGGCCATAATATTCTCTTCTCGGGAAGGTATCTGCAGCATCACATTTTCTCCCTATCCGCAATCTCTCCTCACGACCTCGAGATGATTTTCCTCTATCCATCGTATGAACCTCGACGCATGCTCTCAATGGCCTGGAGCATCGAAGGGTTTTTCTCCCCATCCGCAATCTCTCCTCACGTCCTTGAGATGATTTTCCTCTATCGATCGTATGAACCTCGACGATCCCATGTACAAAAAAAAGGGAAAAAGCAAAACAGTAGGTAAATCTACTCTTCTCCTTCACTACTGCCTGAGCCGCTTTCAGAGCCCTCATCCGACGTAGTTGAAATTGTCGATTCTTCCTCCAGGGCCCTGGCCTCTTCAATCTCGGCAGAGAGATCGACAACGTTACCGCTTGCTTCCTCGAAGGCTTTCCTCCTGGCTTGCAAGCAAGTATGAGCAACTGTCCAAGCCAGTTTTAGCTCGACCTTCTCGGATATCTCCCTGGCCCGATCATTCACGACGACATCATCCCTTTTATATAAAGAGAAAAATTCATCAACCTCATACTTGGACGCAGATAACGCAACAGCCTCCTCCTGAGAACCTCGAAGAAAGTCTTGAATCGAGGATAGCTTCTCCCGAAGCATATCCCTCCCTGAAGCCAAGACATCATTCAGTCGCGCCAGCTCAAGGATTTCGGCATCCTTGGCCAACATCCTCTCGGAGCTACCCCACTAGGGCATCCTTCTGCCTTATCTGAAAGATGCAGAGGATAAGCTATTTAGCACCAAGTATGGAAATAAAAGATAAAATGGTTAGCACCATAAGTACCTGCTCGATGAATTGGCCCTCTCTTGGAGCGCTCTCTCTGATCTTGCCCGGAGGCTAATCAACTCCTCCTCCGATATAAGCTTCTCTCCTCTCCACTATGAGTCAACTCATCTTGCATCTTAGAGAAGTCTTGGTCATAAAGCTTTTTGACCTAAAACGCAAAGGAATAAAGTTAGAAAATCAAGAGTAGAAATTCAAAGCATAGAATATTCGGAGCATAGAATATTATATCAAAGAAGGTTACCTGCTTTTGAAGCCTCTCGGCCTCCTCGAGAGCAACGGGGGCATCGATATCCGTCTCCTCATCCACATCTTCAAAATAATCTCTGAATGCATCATCCTCTCTGTGAGAGGTCCCCAAACCGGAGGCATTCCTGGGCATCTCGTATCTCCCCTGGAGAAACCTGGGCCCGATTGAAATCCGCCTGCGACATCAACCTCCATCGAGGCTTCCTCTCGCCCCCGAAAAATATCAGAAAGAGGTTTGTCGAACTCATCGACGCGGACTGTGCCATGTCCGATGAGCGGTTTGGGGACTGCGCACGAACCCTCCTCGAGGGTCTCTTCATCACAAGGCGGGTCCGCGTCGGCCGCCTCCAGCTCAACAGACACCCGCCCAACAATTCTCGAAGCATAAATGCTTCGTTTTGCGCTTTGTACCAAAGGGCAGGTATCATCATCTTCTTCTTCAGCTCAGAGACTCTCAGCGGCCATCGAGGATAGGACCGTAGCATTGGTCTTAGGCTTCTGAGCCTTTGCTTTTTTGGATTTTGGAGACTCCACCGATGTCTCCTTCTTCTTTTTCTTGCCCTTAGCAGTTTTCGGAGCCTCTTCCTCACCAAAAGGGGGCGGTCCCATCGACACGCCTTCCCTAAGGCCTGCAAAGGCGTGATGTATCAAACTCACCACCATAGAGAATACTTACAAAGAATGAGGGAACAACAATAATGAGAGCATATTGTGGTTCTTAGCCTGCCGCTGTGTTTTAGCCAACTCGCGCCAGACGCATTTGTTGTATGGAAAAGCGGAATCCAAAAGTTTGACCCATCCTAGAAAATCCTAGACAGTGCCAGGAAACCAAGCAGTGGATATACATATAGAAGAAAATCAATCAGGAGAAAAGGAGGTGGTAAAACATACTCAATATGGGGATACTTATGCTTCATATTCTACTCCTCCAGGAATGGCATTCTATCAGCAGGGATGATGTCCGAGGTCCCGACTCTAACAAACCAGCTCATCCCTCCCTGATCTTTATCCTCGTTGATGCAGGAAAAGAACACCTTGGAAGATCGATAGTGCAATTTAATTAAACCCCCTCGAAAGAGACGAGGGCTATACAGTCAGATCAAGTGATCGAGGGTGAAAGTCATCCCCTCGACCATGTTGGAAATGTATCAAATCATATATACAATCCTCCGGAAAGAAGGATAAATCTAACCGAGTGTCACTCGGTATTGACGACAGAAGTCGAGAATCACCGGGTCAATCGGTAGAGAAGAAGAATCTACGGGGCCTAAAGTAAAAGGGTATGTATATATGCTAAGAAAGTCCGCCTTATGTGTGACTATACTTTCTTCAGTTGTGGGGATTTCAACTTGCGATGCCTCCCCCCACCGGCAATCTATTTTTACCCTCTCCATATCGGTTACTACACTCATATATCGAGACATGGGCTCGCATCGACCTGGTGTAGAAGGGGGGTTTTCAATGAAAATCGGAGACATTGTCGAAGGGACCAGGGATGCATTTCTCGATACTAGGAAGAGTTTTTGGTTTGCCCTTAGACGGGCGTGATGAAGAAGCAACGCCCTCTTTTGAGGTACCGTTTTGGAAGTTTTTTCCATACTCGTAACGGAGTTTTGAAGAAAGAAGATGAAGAAGCAAATGCAGGAAGAGGTTGAAGGTTGGAAACAGCTAGTAAAATTTTGAAGACTTGAAGATGTTGTAAAATTGTAAAAGGCAAACGATTGAAGTATTTCGTAGATGCCATTTGGTCATGTTTGAAGAGGAAAGATCGAACCAATAGCAGTTCATGGGCTTTTCGAGAATCGTGTTGACAGCAACCTCTGCGCTACCTTTATGTTAGGTCATTTCATGTTCTGATGAGGCTGACGTCATAATAGGGATATCGAAGAGGCACGAATTCAAGACCGTTTCTTATCACATCATTCTAAGAAACGCGGGGACTATATGTATACGGCTAAAATCGGAGAGCCCGGTTTTATGATCATTACAGTGCTTCATAGCCCATCTTCAGAAGGCTCGAAGCAGTTTGAGTTTTTACATCAAGGAGGCATGTCGAGGACTCTCCACGCTCGACCTCGAGGTTGTGTAAATCGAAGACAATCATGGAAAGGTGGGAAATCTCCAAAAGGCACGTGGTTAAAGCTAACCAAGTACGCAAAATAGTACAAGCCCGTACCGTGGAATTAAATGGTTGCACCATCCGTCTATCTTTGTAATAATTACACATGTACTATGTTGGGATTCCCCCTCTTATATAAAGGGGAACCTTGTCATTTTGTAACATACATGATATTTAATACAAGAACAACAACATTCTCTGCTCTTTAACTCAAACATTCTCTACAAATATTCCATTGATTTATTGCCTTTCATTTATTGTGTTCATTAATTGCTCTCCATTTATTACTCGCTATTGATCATAAAGAGGCAATCTTCGAGGACTTCAATGATGTTGTGTCCTCCCCGACCTCCCTCTATCAAGTTGTCGAGCTCGACCTCGAGGCCTATTTCGACCAAGCTCGAGACCCCGTCTATCACCAGCTCGGTTTATACAATCTCATTATCCTTCGCTCTTATCTCATTTTTTTACCTCTCACTTAGCATCTACTGCCTAAACAGCTGGTATTAAAATAGATCACATATTTTTAGAACCACAAAATCAAATATTATTGTAATTACCACTTTCAAGGTAAACACCTTGATCTACAGATGGTCCCAACTTGGTTTGATGGAAAATTCAATGTGCTAGACATATTTGCTACATACAATCTATTGTTGTGATGACCATAGATACATGCAGCTGAGGCAGTGGCTTCTACTATGCACCAGGCTGTGAAGTTTGAGTGGAATCATAAGGAAGTGATCATTCATGGAGACAAAAGCAACCATATCAAACACCAACCAGACCATTCTAGTCATCAAAATTGGATAAAATTGCACGGAGAAACATATCACTGCATTGAGTGGGTGAACACAATTGAAAATGATTGATGATGGAGAAATAATATATAAAGCATAATGTTGTGGATGAGATATGAACCGAGAAAGGGTCTTGTCCGAAAGCTTCAAGGGATCACAAAACCCATACAACCACAGTATCATGGCACGACCTTTGGGCTAGGGTATGAATACACCATGCAATAATATCAGGATTGGACACCATCGTGACACGCCGATTACTATCCGCTGGAACAACCCATACCACCGTTGGACCATACATTCTGCCAGATTGACATGATGTGGGGATCCGAGGAAGACAAAATTTTGGTCGGTATGAGGAATATCTTTCTAGACGAGGAAGATATGGACCGCAATGCAATTTTAGAAGAGGAGGATGGGGAGGAAGACCTTACTATTCAGATAGTGGGAGAAGGATTTGTTCTCATGAGCTAGACCGATGCACCATCCCGGGCTCGCCGAGTACCTGGGTAGCCTGGCAGAATTAGCATAACTTGTTTTATAATTGTTTTTTAGCATTTAAGACATTTTTAGTATTTTTCTTTGAAATAATTACTCGAGCTCTCAAGTCGTACTTGTTGACAATTTTCAGCTTTATTAATGCATTACTACTTTTCGTATTTATTATTATCTTTCTACATTTTTTCAGCACAATTATTACATATCCTGATGAACCTACGACAGTGACATGTAATGAGACAACGCAACATAAGAACAGTGATTCAGAAGATTTGGAAGATGATATAATGTGTGAAGAATATATCAAAGAAGTAGAGTATTTTTAAAATAAACCAAATTCTAACTTAGAGGAAACTGAGGTCGTTAACTTAGGGGATTGTGAAGCAATCAAAGAAACTCGCATAGGCATTCATCTATTGTCGGCAGAGAAGGAAGAGTATGGTAGGTTTCTAAATGAATATGAGGATATTTTCTAATGGTCCTATGACTACATGACTTGGTTAAGAAAATCTATAGTAGCTCACAAGCTACCTACCAATCCCATGTGTCCACCTAAAGCAGAAGCTCAGAAAGTTCAAGCCAAATATGAGTCTCAAGATAAAGGAAGAAATTACCAAGAAATTTAAAGCCAAGGTTCTTCGAGTGGTAGAATACCCGACCTGGTTAGCCAACATTGTGTCGGTTCTGAAGAAGGATGAGAAAGTACGAGTATGTGTTGTTTACCGATATCTGAATAGAGCAAGTTCTAAGGAAGATTTCCAATTACCCAACATACACATACTGATCGACAACTGTGCCACGCATGAACTCCAATCCTTTGTTAATTGCTTTGCAGGATATCACCAAATTTGGATGGCCGAAGAGGATGCAGAAAAGACATCCTTTATCACAACATGGGGGATATATTGATACAAAATGATGCCATTTGATTTGAATAATGTTGGGGCCACCTACATGAGAGCCATGACGACTATCTTCCATGACATGATACAAAAGGAAATAGAGGTGTACGTGGATGATGTTATCATCAAATCCAAAAGGATTTCAAACCACATATCAAACTTAAAGGAGTTTTTTTGACCGACTTTAAAAATACAATTTGAATTTGAACCCCGCAAAATGTGCTTTCGGAGTCCCTACTGGAAAGTTAGTAGGTCTCATCGTCAGCCTCCGACGTATTGAGCTAGACCCGTCAAAAATCAAAGTTATCCAAGACTTGTTGTTGCCAAAGAACAAGAAGGATGTGATGAGTTTTCTAGGATGCCTCAATTATATAATCCGTTTTATAGCATAATCAATGGTGATATGTGAGACGATCTTTAAGATTCTACAACAATCTGGACTGAAGAATGCAGAAAGCCTTTGACAAAATCAAAGAGTATTTATCTAAACCGCCCGTGTTGGTCCCGACACAACCGTGAAGACCTTTGCTATTCTATCTGTCTGTGCCGGATGGAGCCTTTTGCTGCATTGTGGGGCAACATGATGAAACTGGAAGAAAAGAGGAGACGATATATTATATGAGCAAGAAGTTCACACCTTACGAGGCCCAGTACTCTTTGTTAGAACGCACCTGCTATGCTTTGACATGGATAGCCCATAAGTTGAGACATTATTTCTGTGTATAGACTACATATATCATATAAAAGATGGATCCACTAATATACATCTTTCAGAAACCCACACCTACGGGTAAGTTAGCAAAGTGGAGATATTGCTAAGTGACTTCGACATCATCATGCGACCCAGAGGTAGTCAAGGGGAAAGTGTTAGCTGATCATTTGACGGATAATCCCGTTCACGGAGAATACGAACCATGAGGCCAAGCATTGTCTCCATCCCTTGCATGAGACTAAGCACTGCCTCCATTATTGCATAAGGCCAAGCATTGACTTTCCATGCATGATACTATGAATTGTCTCCATTCCTTGCATGAGGCTAAGGAGACATTATTTCTGTGCGTACACTACATATCTAATATCAAATATGGATCCACTAAAATACATCTTTCAGACCAGGTAAGTTAGCAATGTAGCATATATTGCTAAGTGAGTTCGACATCATCTATGTGACCCAGATGCAGTCAAGAGGCAAGCGTTGCTGACCATTTGGCGGAGAATACCGTAGACGGAGAATACAAACCATTGAAGATGTATTTTCCCGACGGAACATCAAACTTTAATGTTGTGGCATCAGAGTTGTTTTAGTATCAGAAACTAGTCAACATTGTCCGGTATCCATAAAACTCAGGTTCTAGTGCACCAACAATATGGCGAAATATGACGCTTGCATCATGGGACTCAGGTTGGCCATCGACATGAACGTTCAGGAGTTACTGGTAATCAAGGATTCTGATATGCTAGTGCACCAGGTACTAGGAGAGCGGGCTGCCAAGAACACTAAAATATTTTCATACTTGCATCGAGTACAAGAATTGATCAAGAGGTTCCCAAATATAGAATTCAAACATGTTGCGAGGATTCAGAATGAGTTCGAAGATGCATTAGCCACCTTGTCTTCCAGGATACAAAATCTAGGCATGAGTTTCATTGGTCATATCCCAATAGGATTTCATACGCAACCAGCTTATTGTGCTCATGTTGAGGAAGAGTTTTACGAAAATCCAGTGTTCCACGATATTAAGGAATACTTGAAAAATGGAGAATACCCAGAGAGTGATACACACACTCTGAAGCACACGCTTAAGAGATTGGCCAACCATTTCTTTAAAAGTGGAGGAATTATGTATAGAAGGACTCCTGATTTGGGACTGTTGCATGTGTCGATTCCAAGGAGGCATCTAGATTGCTCGAAGAAATACATGGCCGAACTTGCGGGCCTCACATGAACGGTTTTGTTTTGGCCAAGAAGATATTAGGAGCAGGATATTTATGGATGATTATTGAGACAGACTGCATCAAATATGTTCAAAAGTATCACTAATTCCAGATACATGCTAATACAATACGAGTGCCTCCTAACAAACTCAATGCAACAACTTCACCCTGACAATTCTCAGTTTGGGGCATGGATGTCATTAGACCAATTGAACCCCCTGCTTCAAACGAACACATTTTCATTTTGGTGTCTATAGACTACTTCACTAAATGGGTCAAACTTGCTTTCTATAAGGCTGTGACTAGGAAGGTCGTAGAAGATTTTGTCCGGGATCGTATTATTTGTCGATTTGGAGTACCTGAGTCAATCATTACTGACAATGTTGCCAATCTCAACAGTGATCTAATGAAAGCTATGTGTGAAACATTCAAGATCAAACATCAGAATCTACAACATACATGCTGCAAATGAATGGAGTCATATAAGCCGCCAACAAATAAATCAAGAAGATATTGAGGAAATCGGTGGGATAATTACAAGCAATAGCATAAGAAGCTACTGTTTTCTTTTCATGGGTATCGCATTGCAGTTCGTACGTCATCTAGGGAAACTCCCTATCTATAGGTCTACGGTACTGAAGTTGCTATCCCTGGCGAAGTGGAGATTCTATCCTTAAGAATCATACAAGAAGTCGAGCTCAGCGACGTGGAATGGATACGGAACTGGTACAAACAACTCGCTCTCATTGATGGTAAGATAATGAACATTGTCATCACTGTCAACTCTACCAGAATAGAATGGAAAGGGATTTAAACAAAAAGGTTTGATCGACGCAATTCACACTGGGGCAATTAGTGATGTAATGAATCTTTCCACATCAAGATGAAGCAAAGGGGAAATTCTCACCTAACTGGCATGACCCTTACATGGTTCACCGAGTACTGACATGAGTAGCACTTATACGTGCATAGATGGATGGAGAAATATGGCCAAAACCTATCAAACCTATAAACGATTTATCACAAATGCATATTTTTCAAAAATTTCATTTTCTGTACTAGCTAGACGTTACCTAGGGTGACTCAAACAAGACTTCAAAACAGGAGCGAAGGCAAAGAAAGGAATCGATATCACGTACAAACCTCCCCCCTCGCCAAAATCGTGATTTTTCTTTAGATGTAGGTACAAAAGACATAACAAGAACGTCCGCAAATATATACATACAGCAAGATCACTATCTTCACATGCCAAGCTAAGAATCACTTTTCCCTCTCACATTTAATCGTTGCTCTCCCTGCGTAATCCTAAGCATTTCCTTTCCCTGTATGAGGCTAAACATTGTCTCCATTCCTTGCATGAGGGTAAGAACTACCTCCATTATTTCATAAGGCCAAGAATTGTCTTTTCTTTCATGAGGTCAAGCATTGTCTCCTTTCCTTGCATGAGGCTAAGCATTGCATCAATTATTGTATAAGGCCAAGAATTTCCTTTCCTTGAATGGTACTAAGCATTGTCTCCATTCCCTGCATGAGGCTAAGCATTTCCTCAATTATTGCATAAGGCTAAGCACTGCCTTTCCTTGCATTAGACTAAGCATTGTCTACACTTCTTGCATAGGGATAACCACTAACCTCACTATTTCTTAAGGCTAAGGATTTCCTTTCCTTGCATGAGACTAAGGATTGTCTCCATTCCTTGCATAAGGCTAAGAATTGCCTCCATTATTGCATAAAGCTAAGCATTGCCTTTCCTTGCATGAGACGAAGTACTATCTCCACTATATTGTATGAGGCCAAACATTGCCTCCATTGTTGCATGAGTCTAAGCACTGCCTCCATTATTGCATAAGGCCAAGCATTGCCTTTCCTTGCATGAGACTAAGCATTTCCTCCATTACTTGCATGAGGCTAAGCACTGCCTCTATTATTGCATAAGGCTAAGCATTATCGTTCCTTGCATAAGACTAAGCATTGTCTCCACTCCTCGCATAGGGATAAACACTGCCCTTACCATAGTATAAGGCTAAGCATTGCCTTTCCTTGCATGAGACTAAGCACTGTCTCCATTCCTTGCATAAGGCTAAGCAGTTCCTCCATTATTGCATAAAGCTAAGTACTGCCTTTCTTTGCGTGAGACTAAGCATTGTCTCCACTATATCGCATGAGACCAAGCATTGCCTCCATTATTGAATGAGGCTAGGCATTACCTCTCTTTGCATGAGATTAAACATTGTCTACACTACCCTGCATGAGACTAATCATTGTCTCCCACCTTCGCATCGTGTTAAGCACTGCCCTCACATCACACAAGACTAGGCCTTGTCCTATATCATTCTTGCATGTGATTAAGAATTACCTAGTTCCCCTATCAAATAATCGATATCACCGCATCTTTGCATTTCATGGGCTGAAACATCGCCACATTTTCCAAAAGCGTCATAGTCTGAGGGCATCATCCTCATAGCTTGAAGAGATCATGCCATGGCTGGAAGATCTCTAGAAATTACATATCATTATTCAAAGGCGTCATAGTCCATAGGCACCATCATCATGGCCCGAGGACACCATTTCATGGCCTGTAAATCCCTTATCATATGCCTCATGGCTCAGGACATCATCCTCATGGTCCGATGCCATCTCTCATTGTCCGAAGGGAATTTGCATCATGTTTAAATTTTTGCGATATCCCCGTATATTCGCGTGCATCATGTTTTATGTTTTGTAGGTAAATCGGGAGGTAACCATTATACAAAAGGAGAAATTCTCGCTGTGATTTCAATTCACAATGTTCACATCTTTCAATCATCTCGAACGTAACACATGATCAGCAATTTATTAACCCTTTGCCTCGAACTCGCACAAGTACTTACCTTATACATCTGTAATGTTCAAATTCGCATTCGTAGCTCCACTATAAATTATCCTCCATTCATGTAACTATCATATCTAAAAAATCATTTTTCGAAACACACAACTACTCTTATAAAAAATCAATCGATTTCGTTCACCGTTAGATTCAGAACTACAGACGGACTTGACACGACCCAAATCGATGGGTCGCGATGGGTGCCCGTGTCCTACCTGTCGAATACCCTTAAGCATACATTTAAGATATAAACATGAATAACATATGCAAGGGAAACCTGTCCAAAAGACATACATACATATACATGCGAAAATACAGTGGGGCGAGCCGACAAGGCTACTTACTATACATAACTGTCTACAGACCTCTAATAAAAATATAATTGTACAAAGAAAGGACTGAGCCATGTCATACCCATATATTTATATACAAGCATATCGTATAAAAATAAAAAATAGCTCCGCATCAAGTGGAGCACGCCAACTCTCGCTGAACAAGGATCCTAAAAAGGGGGACCGTCGACTTGCCGGCATGAAACGCAAACCCCAGAAAATAGAGAGTCAGTACGAATAATGTACTGAGTATGTAAGGCATGAAAATCAGTACATAAAAGACATAGAAGAAACATGAAATAATGTAATCCACCTGTAAGTTTGAATAACTTTGTAAATCCTAAAATATTTATAATGCCATGCACGTGTGTATAAATGTCATGTCATGCATAGGTATAGATGTACATAATGTCATCAAGCCTTTGAGGGAATCCCATCATACCATCTCAGCCATTGTGGGTAAAATCATCAACATATACTAGTTGATCAGGTGGTGGTGCATATATAACATCGTAACCTTTTCCCATTTCCCATATACATACATATATATATGCGTATATAACGCCATCTGGTTATGGGTCAACGTACATGTATAAATGCATGAAATGCATAAGAAATATGTTAATAAGATTTCTCGAAATGTCATAAAAATCATATGCCTGTCGGATAAACTTTAGAAAATACGTATTTTTCTGAAACTCATGAATAGAAGATATAATATTAATTCACATGGGGAATCAAGTACATAGACATCCCTAGTATTTCTATGAGTAGAGTCATTTATGGAAGTTGTGAATTTGCTCGTTTCGTTTGTGTCGTATGGATCATCCCAAAAAGAAAGAAGGGATAGCCTTAACATACCTGAGTCGATTATCTTGAGAAAGATTACACCGTACTCCCTTAATATTACAAAATCTCACATTAATTTGAATTGTTGAAGGCCGGGACATTGCTTATATGATATACAATATGCATTTGCATATTAGAAATGATTTAACGTACTTTCTTTGTAAGGAAAGTTTGCTGAACCTAAGGCTTCATAACTTGAAACAAAATTTTCTTAAAGCTTGATGAACTCTTTTAGAAGAGGCGTAGGGAATGATTTTAATTTTTGAGATTGTTATTCTTACGTTAGGTGGGCCCTCATTGAAAGATTGGTGTCACTTTAAGGTGTGACACCTTTTCCATCTTCATTATTAGTCATTTAGAGAGCTTAGGAAAGCCTTCCACGTTAGGGAGGAGGGAGGGATTTAATCATTATCCACTAATTTATTAATTAATTTGGTAATATCCTGTTACCCGATAATTAACTAATTACCCACATAATTAAGGATTATCTCAAATTATTTAAAATATTACTCATTTCTAATATCATACTATCATGGTCATATGGTACCTTGTATGGTACTAGTCCATAAATATCGGGTATTATAGCTCGGACCGTATTTTATCCCAAATCGACAACCTTCAACGAAGCTCATTTTATTTAATTCGTGTAACCTTTATCCTTCATGTCACTTACTTATCGCTTGATATAAATAGCATAAATACGTTAATCTCAAGATAACCTCATCCCCGCTACGTCGGTTAACTGAAGACGAGACTTTAACATACGAAACGCGAGATGTAATAGGACTGGTTCATGTAACATCAGGGATATGTAGGCAACTCCAGAACCAGGGTTCGACCCCCATTTTTTGAAAACTCATCATCCCTACTCATTTCGGACAAAATTGGTCATAATTTACTTTACCCGATAACTCTTTTATCTTTCCCGGATAAAGAGGGGAAGCTCTTGATACCCAATTTTTCCTCATATATTATAATTTGTTCCCTATACTTTCAAACTACCATTTTGCATCATTGCCTAATTTACAAGGTTCATATAATTATTTTCTATAATTTTCAAAGCTTTAAAACTGATTTTCTTGCATTTTTCAAATATTTATTAATTACTCCTTCAAATTATTTTGTGATGTTAATCATTAAAATTTATTGTTTACACCTATATATATGCCTTATTATATTTTACTTCATTTTATATAATTACATCTGTATTTTTAACTTGTTTATGCACTCTTCGCAATAGTAGCCTATACTTTACAATTAATTATTTATTTCATCTTACTCAGGATCAAAATAATTTTTTAAATTTTTATAATATTCATCTATTATCTTAAAATTTTAAGTCTCATAAATAATATTTTTATATTTATTTACCTATTTCATTAAATTATTTTCCCTTAAATTTTGTATTTAAAAATACAGCTCAATTCCTTAGTTGACTTTCGGAGCCAGCCCAGTCGACAACGAAGAATGCAAACAAATAGGCAGTAAAAATACCCTAAAACCCTTGGCCTGTTTCCCCCTATCCCAGACCAATCTACCATTTAGCAAACCCGGTCAGTACCCGTTAAGCGACCCACCATGTTTGTCCTCTAATCCTGGCTGTTGATCTCAAATGATCAACGACCCACAACCATTCCCTTGTTTTTAATTAGATTCGCCCAAAACCTAACCCCATTCTTCTGAGATATCCTCCCTTGAATCCTCTCATTCTCTCCCCTTTCTCTAAGAAAACCCTAGCCTTCATCACTCAAACTCCAGTCCCAATATGATATCACATGAAATCTTCCATGTTTACTTTCCTTTCTCGCAAACATAGAGATTTTTACCATCTCCTAAACATTATAATGAGTATGGTACTGGTTTATTTATGGAATCGCATCAACAAACGTTCATTCAAATCTAATTCGGTATTATTGCCATATTCTTGACTTAATACATTCACCATAAGGTTATATGGGTTCAATTTAGTGAGATCTTTGGCTATTTTTTCTCCGTCTTGAACTAGAGTTGCCCGATTTTTCTTTTAAATTGATTCTAAATTGATTTTCATGCTCTTCTTTCCTTATTCGTGTTTAATCGATTGCATTTCCTTTTTTGTGTGTTTAATTTTACTACTATAAAATCCCCTCCCCTAACTCCCTAAGGGACCTTAATCACTGTATTCTTGCTCTCACTCGTCCTATACTATTCTGAAACTTGAGCTCTTGACTAGCTAAAAGCTAAGGCCGCCGAAATTTGATCATTCGACCTTTCCTAGTGCGAGCACTTTTCGGGGTTCATCTGAAGACCTTGGGAACACTGACACATTGCGATTTTGGGTTCTGCTAGTCATCTTGATACTAGTATTCGAGATATTGCTGAAGTTATTTTTCCTACTCGTGTGTTAATCTATAGCTGGTAAGTACATTTGAGTCTTGCAATTTCATTCTCTTGTGCTTGTTCATGCTCTGTATATCCACGTCACTTAAGCTTTGATGAAATAATATGCTATTATGCTGTCTCTATTTGTGGTCTTCTTTGCTCAGAAGTTATCCTTTAGCCTTGTGTTTCTTAGCATCAGGACCTGCTGAAACTTAAGTTTCGATGTGTGCCCATAACTTCTGATTGCCTTAAGCCGGCGTAGGCTAGGGTGTTTGTGTATGCTTATATTTGCTTCTTGTCACGAGTTCTCTGGTTGTTTCAGATTCTTGTGATAGATTAATTCATGTCCAGAATTCGTTCTGATGTATTATTTCTTATTGAGTTATTCATATACAACTTGTTAACTTTCTTATGTTTGATCCATGCTCATGTAAATTCTAAATGCCAGTATTTCCTAAACTTCTAAACAAGCAGAACATGTTATCTTGCTATTTAATATGTGCTCTTTTGACTTAATTATGTTTTCTTCAAATATTTCCTAAGGCTCCAATATATAGCCTATTATTCTTTATGTGGTTAACAGGTATTAGTCTTGATGTCTACCTATCCTGTAATCTAGAATTGACATATTTTACCTACTATGAGTTCTTGTACTGTTTCTGAACTTTTCACTGATGCTCAGCATGTTATGTTCAATTAAGTGATTGCTTGTGAACCATTATAGACTATGCCCACTAGCATGTTTGTTATGCTACCACCACTAGGCTCTCAAGCTAGAACTTCTATGAGAAGACTGATATTTCACTTGTTCTGTCTTTGATTCTGCTAGACCTTCACGTTAAAACTCTTACATATAAAGTTCTTTAGGCTAATTCTGGATGAGTTTTTACTTTGCAACTATATTTGGAGTGGTTTGCTAGCTTATGATGATCAATCATGTCCCCCTAAAACTTTAAAATGCAGACATGAATTTGTCTTATGTGTGTCCTGCTCGCATGCCACATGAATTGGTCTATGTGTCTTAGTGACAATTAGCTTTACAGTCTTAAGAACTAAGTATTTGGACGTCCTTCCATGTTTAAAAAATTCAACATATAGTTTGTTGCTTGTGTGATCATGTTCGAGTATGAGTCATTTGTTTGGGCTTGGTTGGTTTTATGTGATATTGGGTTTGGTTGTTGGATTCAAACTTACTATAGTGGTCTTATGAGCTAGGAATTTGAGTCTATTCGTCATATGAAAGGGAGCTGTCAAAGGGCCCATAAATACGCTGGGTTATTTTATATTGGGCCTATAGTTGTCTCCTTCTATAATTGTTCATATTTGGTTTGTATTATTCTAGTCGCGCTATAATAATTTGTAATAACGAATGATGGGGGAATCTAATAAAAGGGAGACTCGATTATTCTAATACTTGCATGAAAGGATAGAATACATGCCAACAGGGTATATGTGCTATATTTTCTATTGCATTCAACATGCCTTATATGTTATTTCGTTTACTGTGTTGCGCGCTAATAGATATTATGCTTATAGGAATTGCGCACACACTTCACTCAACATGTTTGAAGCATATTTAAGTATATGTTGTACTTGTTTCTAGGTTTACTATTGTGCCTATTTAGACAACACGCCTATAGAAAAAATAACAAATGTTTGTTTTTGCCCATATAGAAACCATGCCTATATGTTTTCATTAATCGATCAATCATTTGTTTCTATTTCTTTTAGCATGCCGCTCCTTTAGATAGCATGACTATAGGATTCTAATCAAGTAATCAGTCACTTTACTACCTCATAGCATTATCATACTTAGACGACATGCATATAGGGATAATTAAATAAAATATATTTCAACTGTTAGAACCCATGCATGTAAAACGTTGCCATCTGCCTAAGAAGCATGCTTATCAAATCACCACTAGTAATCTGATAACTCATATCGGTTCACTACCTCGTCACGTAAACAATTAGAAATCATGCATATAGGACTTGCGATGCTTTAACCTGCCTATACGCTACAATAATTCATGGATAATGTTAATCTCAATCACATAGGAACCACTCCTATAGGATTTAACAACCCAAATACGTCTTAATTCTTAAATCGTCTACTGCATAAATCTGGTCGCATGTTTTCATGCTTATGTGTGGAGGCTAACTTATGCTCTTAATTTTTTCATGTGCAGTCCTACCTGTTTTCAATGCCGCCCAGTATAGATCATTTTGAGAACCTTAAGTAAAGTCTAAACCACCCAAATAACAGGTCCAAAGCCTCATGGGCCATAAGCATGGGACGGGTAATGCACGCATAGGATACGACTTAGAATTGAATTAGAGCGCCTTTAAGTAACAACTTCAACATAGTAATTGGGTAGCAAAAGATGATAGTCTGTGCCCGCTGAATGATATGAGCAACCCCCTACCTCAAAGGAGTTGCAAAGTATTATTTATGTTGTACGGGGTGATCCTTTAGGATAAAAAACTTAGTACCCTCCCCCCTTCTTTATATGCTTGTTGTTCACTTTTAGTCATTAATCACAGATCAACACAATTTTACACCGTGTAATCTTTAAAACATGTATCAATTATTCATATATTTAGTTGTTATGTTATTTTTCCTTACATTGGTCTATGTTATAATAGAATTTTCAACTTCTACATCCTTCTTCGCTTGTACAATCACCTAACTTAATTATCCAATCCACATAGTGTAAAATCGGTCAAGAACCACATTTGTGGACCTCAAAGAGTGTCCACCACCTTCTCTTTGAGAGAATTTGAGCCCTTACCCCATCTTTGGTGACATTGACTAGTCAAAAAAAGTTATTTGCAAATATGTGCCCTAACGCACCTTAAAATCGTTAGGTGGCGACTCTTCTCTTTTAATACCCAGTTAAAATAGTTGTCACATGTCAAAGCCGGCTTTCGCAAGAAAATGGGATGCGTCAATATTTATATTTTTACACCACTTACACATCATTTGATATAATAGCCCATATTCTACGAGTACCTACATTTTGCTGCAATATTTAGGTCAAAATAGTTTTTTTATCTTTTTACAATCTCCAGTCACCATTTCAAAGCTATTAACTTGCATAAATAATATTTTTATATATTTATTAGTCATTTATTAATTTTTTTATTTTTTATTTCAATTTGTTTTAATTCTGGCCCAATTTTAATCAAATCTTTGGACCAAAATAGGCTCAAATCACTTGCCCAACGACCCTGAACCCAAGCCAAACAACACCTCATTCCCAAACCCGGTCAGAACCCGAATTTCAACCCGGCCCACTTCTTATTGAATATTAGCCAGTGATCTCAGATGATTAACGACCCATAAACAACCCCTCTATTTTATTACCCAAAACCCCTAACCTTTAATCCTATTCCCTCGCCTTCATCGTCCCAACACGCTCTCAACCTTTCCTCTTCTCTCAGCTGAACAATAGCTGCCTCACCCTAAATCCTCTCCGAATCCAACAAAAACATGGAACCTTTCCATGATTTACGTACCATATTTTGCTATCCCATTGCTATCTACATAATCGTGGTGTTACCTAGCACTTGCCCGATTTTGGCAAGTACCACTTCTCTGAATCAAGAAAAATTGACCTCCATCTTCAAGATTTAGATGATAATCCGTATGTATATACTAACAATAAAGTTATATGGGTCCAATTCAATGAGATCTTTGGCTAATTTTGACTTGCCGTCAAACAAGGGTTTGTCCGACTTTTACCTATTCCGATTTGGAATGGTTATACAAGTGAATCTTTACTTATTTTGTGTTTTAATTGGCATTTTCCTTTCATGTACTAAGAAAATCGAACTCTATATCAACCCCTCAACCAATTACCCTAAAGCGAACATGAATCACAGCCCTCCCTCTTTCATTCATTCACTGACTCGATGACACTCGAATAATTTCTGAAACTATTGAGTTATTGTCTATCTGAAAGGCAAGGCCACCACGATTGGTTCATTAACTTCCTCCAGTGCGATCACTGCTTGGAGCTCATTTGAAGTTCTTGTGTACTCTGACGCGCCGAAGTTGGGGGTTCTGTTGTTCTCTCTCTATTGATGCTAATTAAGTCGTTGGGGAGGCTTATATCATATAGTTTACGAGTTGAACTTGGTGTTTGATTCTCTCATTCCCGTGCATGTTTCTTTGGCTTAGAAACCCCTACTATTTGTTAGCTATATCATTAAGGGCTAAGTGCTTAAATTTGAAGTTAATCTAGTACGTAGTTTGTCATTTGTAAAGTAGGGCAGATGTTTATTGTTTGGGCCTAACTGTTGGGCCAGTTTTGGTATTGAGAGTAGAAGCATATTTACAACCATCTGAAGTATGGGCCGTATTGTATTTATTCTATTTGATTATGTAATAATAAATAATGGGCAAATTAGTGAAAGAAGGGGGGGGGGGGGGGCNGGGGGGGGGGGGGTCTTTAAGTCTTACATGAATGGGTAGAAAATATGCCTATAGGGTATAAATATTTTATTTGTTCTCTTGCTTGCCATGATCAATCTGTGTGAAGTATTTGTGTATAGACAACATGCCTATAGACCATCAACCTTTGCATATACACTTAGAGACATGATTCAGGGCCTTACCTAAATATAAATCCAATCAACGAGCCTCCTAATATGTTTATAAAATATGTCTATAGGATTCAAATTTAACTTGTCTGGTATTCGCTCAACCTGCCTTATTTCAACGCATAGGTAACATGCATATAGGATTCCGCTTTAAGTAATTGAGACTGGCGACGTTGATATCTCCTTCAATAGTATGGCTCCCTAGAAATAATGGGTATAAGATAACCGAAACAAAATTGCACTAAAAACATCTTCATGCCTAATTGTCTTCTGACAATTTAGAAATCATTCCTATTGGGATCAATGTGGATTGTTTGAATCTCTTTATGTTGTTACCCTATTTAGTTGTATGGCTCACCTAGAAATCATGGCTATAGGAATCAACATTACTCAACTGCTTGGTCCTAATCGTCAAGGATTAATCATGTAGAAATCATGCCTATAAGATTTAAAGAACACTACATGACCACCAACCGTCTACGTGCCAATTTTAGGTCTTCTTGCTCATAATTGAGCACCTACCCACTCGTTTGGTAATACTGCTTTAGGCACAATTAACGTATCAACTTCTTGTTTCTTTAATCATGCTGACATAGTCTGAAATGTGTGCATATGAGTTTATATGTGAGGGTAAACTTGAGCCTTTTTGTGCTTATTTCATTATATGTGGAGTCCTACTTGGTTTAATTGTGTGGTGCCTAGTTTTTTCATTTTTTAGCATCTTAGATGGAGTCTAGGACGACATATATAGCGGTCCAAAGCCTCCTGGACTATAGGCATGTGATAGGTAGGCACAATAGGACGCGGCTTATAATTGAAATAGTGTGCTTTAGGTAAACAACTTCAAGATAGTAATCGGGTAGCAGAAGATTATAGTATGTGCTCATTGAATAATATGAGCAACCCTTGTACTTTAAGGGGTTGCAGAGTATTCTTATGTTGTACAGGGTGATCCTTTAGGCTAAAAAATTTAAGACCGCCATGTGTAATTATTTCTTGTACACTTGCCTATTGAAACCTAGACTTGACTAAAATATATCTGGTAATTATCAGGAGTTGTACTAATTAGTATTAATGGACAAGTTATTTCCTCCCCTAATATATCATCTCTCTTAATAAATAGTTTCATCTTATTTCCTTATTTTTCATAGTTGATCAATTACTTGGGCTCTCTCCTTTAATTGCCATGCCCACGTAAGGTAGTTAAAATCCGATAATCCGCATAGTGTAAAATTCGACCGGGAACTACAATTATTGACCTCGAAGAACGTCTAATCTCTTCTCTTTGAGGTAATTTGAGCTCTTACCTGATCTTTGGTGACATGGGCTTGATAAAATAGAGTTATTTGCAATTAGGTGCTCTAACGCACCTTCAAATCCTTAGGTGAAAACTCTTCTCTTATAAAATCCATTTAAAAGAGTTGTAACACGTCGAAACCCGCTTTTACTAGAAAACGGGGAGCGACAACATGGCGACTCTATGGGGATATACTTAGGCTCCTACCATAAAACATTTTTGCTTGTGTGGATTATTGAATTATTTTACTTCTTTCATGTACCTTTCTCTTCTCACCCCCTTTATTTGCTCGAAATGAACATCCCTTCCCCATCTCCTTTATATGTTTCATTTAATTATACTTTTTGAATTCTTGTGAACTACACTAACTTTTTCTTTGTCTTTTCTTTTCCCTTTCACTCTCTTGTTTGATTTATTGCATTATCTAATACTACTTTTTGTGTGTTTTCACCATGTAAATTACTTGACTACATGTTATAACTTTCGCATAAGCATGCTTTCAACATCATATGCCACTCGTGCCTATTATTAACATACTGGTGTTTGATAAATGTCGCACTTTCTGTAAACACCCTTCCCAAATCGAAAAGGCTTATAGAGACATGCAAGACCCTTCTAGAGACATCCTATGATTGAAACTTTGGATGCATCATGTTAGACCTAGGATGTATCAAATAACCATGGAATATTAAATCCATTTAGATAAACCATATCCAAAGTCCAAATGCATCTTTACAATCCCTAGGGAAATATTCATACTATGTGTATTACTTGGACAAATGTGCGAACATGTTGTCTTTTATTGCGTGATTAATCAAATTTGGAGGGGAAGTTCTAACTCCTTTATTTTATGTATAAAATGAGGCATGAAATTCTCAAGTTTGGCACGGTTCAGCACATCCCACCTATGTTGATTAATTGGTGTAACGACCTCGCACCGTGTAACAGGAATCATGTAAGAAGGGTAGTGGATAATTTACCATCCTTGATGGACATCTGGCCAAGCAGAGAACTAATTGAGGCAGCCACTATGTTTTGAGATGAAAAAAGAGCCATCTTTCAGTTTGGAAATATGGAGATGACTTCCCTTTTGGAAGAAAATGGAAGTGTCAAGCCCAAACTTGGGGAGCGCTACCGGCGCTCAACCGAGTTAACCCGGTCAAGCAAGCATGTTGAATACATTCTACCCCAAACTTGCCCATGATTTAAAGAGGACATATATCTTTGTTAATTAACCAATAAGGAGATAATATAGACAATACCAAATTCATTACCATTAGTTACTTCATTTAAAAGGTCCTAAAATGCACACACTCTCATGGTTTGAAGTGGAACAAGTGTTCAAAGCACTACATAATTTGTTTGACTTTCGTAGCACCCATATACACCCACTATAGTTCTAAGGACCCTCTAATAAATACAAATAGTACAATGATAATGCCGACAACAAGGCTCCGACTATACCTCAAAATATAGTAATACACATGAAACAAAAGATGCACAGCCCCAGAATTAGATGGGGCTCACCAAGTCAGCTGGGAAGACTGAGTACCGCTACTAATGGTCAGTATCCTCCGCTGTGGAACCACCTACATCCACTAAATATGCAGCGGCCCCAACAAAAGGGACGTTAGTACATGTCGAATAGTACTAGTATGAAAATCAAACACCTAATCATGAACTTGGAAATACAACATAAATATGATGAATCATGGTGACAATAGAATGACATAGATAGTTGTTAAAGCCAAAGAAGATTTATCAAGAGCTTTCAATAACATTAATAAATTTTAAGACGAGAACCTCAGTAACCATCATTACACAAAGCATCCCCGCAGCCTCACCCCAATGTATGCGGGTGGAGGTGCAATAACGAAACCAATACCTATACAAAGAGGCAATGTCGCCTTACCCTGATATATGTGGGTGGAGGTATAACTACGATACCGATACCTACACAAAGCGGCCCTGCCGTCTCACCCCGATATGTGTAGGTGGAGGTGTAACAACGATACCGATACATACGCAAAGTGGCCCTGCCGCCTCACCCCGATATGTGCGGGTGGAGGTGTAACAACGATTCAAATACCTACACAAAGCAGCCCTGCCGCTTGACCCTAATATGTGCATGTGGAGGTGTAATCCCAACCACAATCTCTGCACAATTTGGCATAATAATTTTCATATGTAACACGACTTGGAATTATAACATGTAGATACACAATCCATAGTTTGGAACACATCCTTAATCAATAATACAACATAAGGGACACATTCAAAGATGAATTGAACATATATCTTTGTCACAAAGCTTATTCGGAATAATCGATTAATGATAAACATTTTGGAATTTACAAGGGTAATGTGGGGTTCAATTCTTAAAGAAGAGTTTAGCCATCATACCTCACTTTAGCTCCCCTAAACTCTAAAACGTTCCAAAATTCTTAGCAACATCAATCTATTTAAGAAATGTAACAAATTTAACAAAAATTAGGAAGATACTCATGGTTATACCTCATTTGAGCATTTTATCAAAAACTAGATGTGCATTAAGGTTTCAACGCCCTTTTTGGGAGGATTCAGTCATCCCACAACTCATTCCTTACTATTTTAGCTCAACAATCTCCCTACATCCCATGATCAAACATGCATGCAAAATAAACAACTCCCATAGCCATGAACTATCTTACTAATTGCCCACTTCTAGTTAAATTTCGAAATTAAGAGTTAGGGTGTAGAATATTTCCTCTAGGATGAATACCTAGTTGTGCTTTCCTTGTTAATCTTCCAAGATTTGAGTAATAATCGGTGGATGAATAGTAAGAACTCCCTTCCTCACTCTATTTCACTCCCACTCTCTAGAAATATATGTTTTTCCGCTTTAAAATGATCTCCAAGGGTGTTTTATTATAATGGGATCGGGTTCAAAAATTAGAAAAAATTGGAGCCCCGACACAGTCTCATATGCGACCGCATAATGCTTCTGCGGTCTGCGAAATGGGACACAAAATGGCCCTTCGGAACTGGACAAGTCTGCCCCACTCTCCCGCCACTATGCAGTCTGCAGACCTATTCTGCAATCGCATAATGCGCTGCAAAACTTCCCTACGAAAACTATCAATGCTAAGAGATAGGTGTGCGGCCCGCGAAATGACATCCAAAATATGCCTAGTTGATTGCCTCACTCTGCGGCCATTCTACGACCCGTGGAGTGATTCTGCGGCCACATCGTGGGCCGCAAAAATGCCTTTTTCTGCCTAGTATTTTCCTTCAACTACCAAGCGTACCTACTATTATCCCACACTATGGGGTCTGAGGAAGGTAGTGTGTACGCATACCTTATTCCTACCTTGTGAGGATAAAGAGGTTGTTTCCAATAGACCATTGGCTCAAGAAAGCATAAGCACCATATTAATGAAAAAATAGCCAAGAAGGAATAGTACCAAAAAGCTATATAAAAGAAGAATAAAACAACAAGATAGTAAGGTGATCAATAATAAAAGAAAACACAGGTTAGTAATAAAAATCTACTACTAACATAAAGTGAGACTGCGTGCCAATACTACTGTTATGAACAATCTAGACTACCTAGTCTACTACCCTAATTCTCGACCACCATACCGCCTATGACAACACTTTTTTCTGCAATGGTTATGGAACCGTTACCATAGACTGTATATTGTAATGACTGTAACCGTCGCATAAGGTTGAAGGTGCTATCACCACACTTTAGCAATGAAGTCGTTGCATTAGTGTCGCAACAATTTTTTTTTTTTTTAGTAATCCACTAGGCTGAGCGCCTAGGGCTAGTTTTTTTTATTTATTTAATTAAAATATACGTAACATAAAGTAGTTTGTTGTCTCGCATTTGTGAGACGATATTGTAAGTAAGCTACATAGATCCTATTATCAATGTTGGGCTTGTGAGACCCATTATTAATATTATAATATGGTCTAGTAGAGATATTTAAACTACTATCTAATAATTGTAGAAAAACTAGCCTATGACAAACATATCTAGGTACTGTATCCCCCCAGCTACTGAGTATTCCTTCTGTATATCTATGTGAGATTCTTTCTTCCGTTGTTGCTTCATTACTCCTCCAGTATGCTGTCCCATGTCCCTCTCTTATGTTGTCCTCTCTTTTCCTCATCCATAATTGCCATAGCAATTTTGTATCCCAAACGCTGCTTGAGGACTGCTGCTTCCACATTGAGTTTCCAGTTATCGTGGCTCCTTCCCTAGCTATTAACTTTCTACCTTCTTCTTTGCACCATATGAGAACATCTGTGAATTTGTTTGTGTTGTGAGCATCTGTGCGTGGGACTTGTGTTCTATCTATGTTTGTATTTTTGTGTATTCCTTCTTGAACATCTGGTATGTTACCCTCCTCCTGCTCCATCTGTCTAAATCCTCCATATGTTGCTGAGATCAATGAAACACAATAGCTTCCGTGAATTCTGGGCAGCATACTGTCATTCCTTTCTCGTGTGTTTATGTATACCTGTGATTTC